>VWZE01002385.1:136109-168877 GCA_013396675.1 Eubucco bourcierii
GTGATTTCAAGTTCACATGCCTGCAATGGCTGTAGTTTTGACTGTTTAGCAAGCTCCAAAAGCCTTAGATGTTTTAAAGTCTCTTTCTTACATTACAGCTAGGGCCACATAAATGCTGTAGAACATAATTTCCCTGAACAAATATGATATGGGTTTCCTTTGGAATACAGTTTCATATCCTAGAACTTGAACTGAGGTTTTCAGTGCTTGGAGATGTATGCCGTTTGTCATGGGAAGGGAAGGGAAGGGAAGGGAAAGAAATATGCAAACAAAAATTGTTCCCAAATGATCACTGAAATACAGCATTGATGATTATGTTGATAAGACAATGAGCCTATCCTTTTCTGTCATAGTAGAATTAAGAGAACAAAGTGTCTCGGAAAATGTAATATTTTATTCAGAATGAAATTCTGAATTTATTTCCCCAAATCATGTTCCATCAAGCAAAATATAAAATGCATGACAAAAGCAGTGATTTACAGAGGTTCTGTACATTCAGTGCATGTCTCATGGCAGTCTGAAATCCTCTTCCATCTGCCTATATTCTTTCTGAGTGTACTCAGATGACAATTTTTGAAGTCACTTAGTACTTCGCTGATATTGGTTGGACCATATTGTAGAAAGGGTTTTTATTAAATAAACATTTTCTTTTGGGAAGATTTTCATTCTATGGGAAATCTTTGAGAGCTCTTCAAAAATGAATGAAAAAGCAATCTGATCTTTATATTACAATTACGTTTTTCAATTTCTCTCAATTACCTTTTTCTGGGAAGATTGAGGGTAATCAAGAGGTGTGAATTGGACTGGTAAGTAGAAGGTGAAGGCTGATGTGGGCAGATAGGATCTTAGAATAGAAAAACAAAACCAAAAACAAACCAGGGCAGAACAGTGCCTGCCCCAAGTGTGTGTGCACAAGTAAAGAAGTGCAGCTTGGTAAGGGGAAAACTGCACACATTTTCTTTTGGAAATCAGTACAAAAAACATTCCTCTCTGCAAAATAATGTCTGCAGCATGGGGAGCAAACAAGAGGAATTACACATCAACTTGCAGTTACAAGGCTATGAAGTCAATGGAATCAGGGAGATGGGATAACTTACAGAGCTGAGTGCTGCAGTGGAAAAAGGACTACAAAAATAATTAGTGACTGGAGTATCTGTCATGTAAAAAATGTCAAAGGGCTGTTAATCTTGGAGAAGAAAAGGCACAGAAAGATCTTAGCTGTGTGTATAAATACCCAACTGAAGAGGGAAGGATAGTAAAGAAAATGGATCCAGGTTCCTCTCCAAGGTGCTCACTGACAGAGCACAAACTCAAACACAGGGAATTTCATTTACACATTAGAAAAAAACCTGTTATGGTCAGGGTGGTCAAACACAGAAACAGGATATCCAGTGAGGTTGTGGAATTCCTATCGTTACAGTTGCTCAAAACCGTATGGACACATTCCTGGGCCTAGATGAACCATCTCTTATTAAGTGTTGTATTACTTTGTGTCCAGAGATGCTTTCTAGCTTCAACCACTGAGTGAATATCAAGATAGGTGCAACTAGTATGCATTTCAGGTAAAGGAAGAAGAAAAAGACACTCATGATTAGGCAGAGCATGTAACCGTTGCTTCAAAAGAAAAAGAATAATTGAGAAAAAGTATCACATTTTTATGGGTTAGAAAGGAATTTTTCAGGCTGTATGTGGTAGAACTCACTGTGGCTGGAAAGGGTCACAGATTCAGTGAGTCAGCAGTAAGGAGTATAGAATGTGAATTCAATATATGAATTTTACAGGAAAATACAGAGCATGAAATGAGGAAAATTGACTTCTTCCAAAAGACAAACAGATAGATCAATGCAGAAAAAATGCAGCAGATAGTCCTATCCAACTCTATTTTTTTTCTGAAAAAAAGGACCTCTAAATCCACTACTTCTTGACATTCCTAAACCTACTACTTTGTAGTCACTCTGTGTCTTCTACCTCATTTAATTTCTAATCAGCCTTTTTCAAAGTTATCAGCAGGTCAGGGGATAACTCTATCAGCTATTCAATGGATCATCAATGTCACTACACTCTCTTGACATTACTACTGTACTTCCCAGAAAGTTCTGGGAAGTATTTTTGGCTGGTAAGATGGTGCAGTTCCAACTGAAGAATTGTCCTGGGTTCAGTTGAGATAGACTTAACTTTCACAAGAGGTTAGGAGGGAACACAAGCAGAACCATTGACCCAAACTAGAAAAGGAGATATTTGGTACCATATGAGAACATGCTAGGTATATAACCTGGGGGAGCTGTCTGTTGAAAGAGGGATTATATCTTAGGACATTGAGTTTCAGATGGCGAGCAATTGCACTGTGCATGATCCTATTTGTATATTCTTTTATTAGTGCTGCTATAATATTTCTGCTCTCTATGTATTGTCCTGTTAAACAGTCCTTATCTCAGCCCACAAGTTTCTTACCTTTTTCTTCCAATTCTCCTCATCTCACTGGCAGAGGGGAGGAGTGAACAAGCAGCCATGTGGTGCTTAGTTTCTGGTTGGCCTAGATCGCAACATGAGCAGATTAACTCCGTGTGTGGTGCCTTTCAAGGAACCCCCTCCCTTTTAATCAGCAGCTCCTATTAGGGTGGAAGGCAATGAACAAGGCAAAAGGGAGTTACTGGAATTCCTTGTCCATATGAATCTCACTTCTGGAGAGCATGTGCCAGAGATATGAATGCCTTAGCAACAGGGGTTTAATAAGTTTCACCTGTAACCACAAGCTGAATTACAAAGATGAAAAGAGAGCAAAATATACAACCTCTTTTCTGTTATTGCAGGTTTTGTACCTGGCAAAGTCCACATTGCCACGTCGCTCTGCAGCAGCCATCTGCAGCTGCTCTCTAATCTGATAGAAAATGTCTTGATGAGAATGGAAGCTGCTTCTGTGTAACATTGCCTATTTTTTTTCTTCAGCAATAGGTCTTTATGAGTGAACTTCACAGTGCTTGTGAACAGACTCAGATGCTGATGTGTGAATGTCCCTAAGTGTTAAAATCCTATCACAGTACCTGACAATATTCTGCCATATTCCAGAGAGCAGTTCTCTGACTTTGCCCTGTGGAATACTTAGGAGCACGTGGATGAGATACTATTGACTGTTCCCAACAGACAGTATCTACAAGATCACACTATTGTGCAGAAAACTAACTTGTCCACATGCATATCATAAAACTTACCCTATTATTATATGGTATATTATATCAGTATATTCTGTATTATTCTGTATAGTAGTATTCTGAGTCCAGACAGTCCTTTCCCTTTTCTACACTGTTTTTTGCCCTTATTATGGGGCAAATAAGAGAACAAGAAGCACTGAGACAGGTGAAGCAAAGATTCTTTCAAACCAGAGAAACTGTGTAATGGGAATTACCTAGGTAGCTTTCAGATATTGGACTGGATTGCTTTTTGATAAGCATTCCCAGACATATAAATCTTTTGTGTCATCTTCAGAGCAAGCTACAGAAATACAAATCATCCAACTAGAAGAGCCAACATTTCTTCCACTCTAGTATTTATGTTTATGATCATACAGAAAGCAATGCAGGATATTTGTATTGAAACTGCAGTTAATTCACAGTGCATTGTGAAAGGTTTGCTATAATTGTTCTTGGACTTCTTTTCATTACAACACAAATGAGTTTTGTTGTGATGATGATTACTTCCTCAGTAGACTTACATATTTCCAGGAACTGCATCTTTTTCTCTGTCATGGTCTGCCCTTGCTCTATCTATCTGTGCTGTGACTGTATATGTCTTTCAAGAAAAAGTATCAGGACGATGCATTTGCATTCTAGTGAGCTCAGCCAGTGCTGAATGATGTTTGGCCTGTGGAATGTCACCTCCTCAGCCAATCTCTGTGATTCAAAAGGCACAGCTGTTTTGTAGAAGGGGAAAAAGCCTGCTCTCTGCTGGATGTTCCAGCATTTATCAAAAAGTATCAGCTACAGAAATGTAATAATCAGATGTTATAGTTATACCTCAGAATGGGCATTTCCTCTTCCATCAGCTCTGCTATCTCATTGTGGCAGCATGAAGAATGGATAAGTCTTTTTGATATATGAAGTCTTAATCTTTTATTCAGAAAGTATATCCTGATCAGTGTTTAAAAGTGAAAGGTTACAAAATGAAAAATCTTACTGTTTAAATTGCAATCTTAAAGGCACAATGAGTATGTTAATCTCCCTATGCAGTTACTTTATGGCAGCTATCATGATGGCATTTCTTCCTACTAAGGTAACATGATTCTAACAGAAGCTTCTGAAAGATGATTTCCACCCATCCTTGATTCACTGTCATATTCCTAGGATATTCTGGAATGAGAGGTCTTCTAATGCCTTTACTCACCTTGTCCATTTATAATTGTATTACTCACCCTAATTAACTTTGAAATTTTCACTGAGGCAGAAAACTTAGTCAGAGATTTTTTTTAACTAGTCAAGATAAAAACTAAAATAAACCCACAGACATATCTGATTTCACTGTTCCAGAACCAAATACCAAGAATGCAGCCTTCTGCAATTAGCTACCTTTAAACTTTATTTGGGTTTTTTTGCCTACCAGATATGCCATTATGGCAACCTGCCCAACTAATCTTTCTAACAGAACCATTCAAGCATAAGCTTCTCCTCCCACCTGAGGACCTCTGATCCCCAAAAGAGTTTAAATTGTGTTTGAATGAAAGCATGTTGTCGTACAGAAATATTCCATGGATGCTTCACAGTGGGAGCTAAAGGCCAAATATTGTTCTTTTCTGCAATCATACAAAATCACAAACTATTTCTTCAATTTGTTTTAAATTGCTCCAAGTGATAATGCTAGAAATTGCAAGCTTCAGCAACTATATTCTCATCAGACAAGCAAACATCCCCCCAAATTATGTTACTTTCTTCATTGCATTCCATGACCTGTTCTAGAAAGGTGTTTTCTTGGCTCTGTTGGGCTAGTTCTCCTGTTGATCTGTAAATTGGATGGATTTGCAATAACAGAAATAGAAAGTTAAACCTTGTCAGTAAAGGAAGAACAAGATCCTCAGAGCAGCACTGGCAGTTGTGCAGTTATAGAGATGTTACTTGAAAGAATATTGTTCAGTTAGAAAGCCTATAAAACTTTAGCTTGGTCATATAATATTAAAAAAATAATCTCTCTCACTTACAATCCACGTGTAAACAATTAATAATTAATAACTAACAATTCTGCTCTGAGAAACAGAGAATGTAGAATGAAAACTCTATTGACTCCAGACCCTACTATCGTGGGGTCAATTATATCACAACGAGCAGCTGCTCACAAAGTCATGTAATTCGCTTGTAAAATTAAACTGTTGACTCCCTACACATCTACTGGGCACACTGTTCCAATTCTCTCCCCTTGGACTGAGAACTCCCTGTTTCTACAGTGTTCCTCTATGATGAGAGTAACTGCCACCTCTATGTCAACCAGAGTTTAATGAACAACCTTCTAATTTCTGTGCTGAAGTTGTTAATGACAATACTAAGTGCTAAATGCTACCTACTAGATAAAATCAGTTGCAGGATCAAACTTTCTGGATCCTTCACAGAGATCACAGTATCACAGTATCACCAGGGTTGGAGGAGACCTCAAAGATCATCAAGTCCAACACATTACCACAGACCTCAAGACTGGACCATGGCACCAAGGGCCATGTCCAAACCTGCCTTGAACACCTCCAGGGACAGTGACTCCACCACCTCCCTGGGTAACCCATTCCAGTAGCCAATGACTCTCTCAGTGAAGAACTTTCTCCTCACCTCCAGCCTAAACTTCCCCTGGCGTAGCTTGAGACTGTGTCCTTTTGTTCTGGTGCTGGTTGCCTGAGAGAAGAAGGTAACCTCCCCCTGGCTACAACCACCCTTCATCTTAATTGAAACCAATAGCTCATTATTTCAGCCCAACTAATTGTAATCATTTCTCTATTCCTTTCTCCATTTCTGCCATTAATCTGTAGCTAGTCCATCGTACTCTCATAACTAATACCTTTACAACACACTGGATGTTTTATTGTAGCCCTAATAAAAGAGTTTCGACTCAGCAAAGGCAACATGTTTTGTCAGTCTGATACAGGCTAGACTACTTTCACTGAACTCATGGTTTGCTTTAACTCAACAGTCACAAAGCAACAGATAAAGAAAAATAATGATAAGAATAACAATATACAGCTCTATTTAGTCTGCAGCCAAAACCTGAAGTGTGTCTTTGAGGCATAAATCAACCAGACACTTTATCCAGCTTGTCTGTGAGCCAGATGAACATCCAGAACTGGAAACCAACCATCTTATCATTCTCTTCCCTGTCTTCTTTTCATGTTAGACATGTTTACTTTTTAAACTTTATGAGAAGAACATTTTTAAAAAATTAAAAAAATATATATTGAGAGAGTTCTAATATCTGGTATTTTCTTTCTGTAAAGGTGTTTGCTTTCTGTAAAACCATTTTCTTCCTGCAAAGGTATATTCTTCCCGCAAAAGTATTTATGTGAAGAAATAATTTCCCTAACCCAAATGTTGCACACTGCACATTGCATCCAAGGAGAATGCAAAGAGCTTTAGCACCTGAAAATAACTTGCAGTGCATGTTATAGTATTGCTATAGAAACATTGACAGTCTTCTCGAAACATTTAAACAAGCTTAGAACTGAAATTCTTAGATCTTTCTTTTGTCTTGTTCTCTGTACTCTCTTCAATTTTTCATTTGCAAGTTTTCAATTCCCTTTTAAGTATGAACAAGTGGACTGGACACTGTTGTTCAGTATTGTTAGTTTCTTAGGTTATTTTCATCCATTTTTTACTACCTACATGAAATTAGTCTCCCTATTCCTACTCACTAATCTAAGAATCAATATGACTCATTATCAAGAGTAATACAAAAGGAACTGGTGTTGGTTTGCTTCTCCTGCATGATCCCTAAACCTTTTTTATGTTTGTTGTCTTTCTAGTGAAAAGCAGACATCTTGGTGTGGCAATGAAAAGACACATAGCACCTGTTTCTAATAAGAGATATCTCTCTGTGTTTGGTGGATTAACGTGTTTTACTTGAATAATTCTAACTTACGAAACATTTCAAGCTACTCTTCTGATTTGTATTCCTGTTCTTACTTCCTAGCCTGCCAGTCTTAACAGTAGTGATTATATTTTCTCTCAGATCCTTAAGAAAATATTGAATATCACCAAAACTGGTAAGGATCTTTTTGGAACTTCATTACATTCACTCCTGTGTAGCAATGCTATGAAATTTCCAAGTCAAATATTAAACCGTTGACTTGACCTTGATTGATTGCAGCTCACATTTTCTGTACTGTTACCTTAAAATTTCCATTTTGCAATGCTGTTTAACAACTTTGCAAAAATTTAGGTATCTATATGTGACTAATTTTAGTAGCTAAAGTTAAAAACTTTTTGAGGGATTTGTTTAATAACATTTTCTCTGAGAGACAGCTGATTAAAACTTTCTTTCTTTTTTTTTTTCCAAATAATCAAAATTAGTGATATCTTTTCCATTATTCACCAGGAAGTGATTTTGGGCTGATAACCTTTGAATTTACCAGTAGCCTATTAGTTTTTGAATAATGACAGAAAATTTACCAACTTCCTATTTTTCACATGAGTCGTATCTATATAGTGATAAAATAGGAGTGAATTTTCTGTAATACATGTAATAGGTGTTATATAGGCAAAGCATGGTAATGGAAATTAGGAGAGTTTGACTCAGCTAAAAAAGAGCTACGGTCTCTCTCTTAGCAAACAGTCATAGACTGCAGTTTTCTAGGTCTGAGTATGTCGTCTTAAGAGTCCCTTCATAGCTCATGGAGAGAAACAGATACTTCTAGAGTATCATTCCTTTCCTTATAAATAAATGTATAAAAAAGATTAAATGAGTCACACCTTAAAAATTCTCATTTCCTCCCCTGAATATGAAGGAGAACTGCAATAACTCACTCATATACAGAAATGTAAAGCAAGGTGGAATAAATTGTAGCCTTAATATATTTGCCCCCATCTGTGACATGAGCAACAGCATAGACACAATGGCTGAATATTTTTGAGTCTTTATTCATTAATATTTATAAAGTACTTTAAGATCTTGGGATCAAAGCAGTAAAAAGAGGCAATCATCAGTACATGGCCAATCCACTGAAGTGTCAAAGTCCAATTTTATAGAGGATAGTATGCGTAGGTAGATCTTCCTTAAAAAGCTTATGAATTAATTGGGAGGATAGTTGGGCCAGAGTAGGTGCTCCTGTTCTATCATGTAAGAATACTGGAAGGAGATTTTGACACGGCATCTTGCTTCTCTTAATCTTGTCATAATATCAGAAACATTATCCTCCACACATTCTATGTATGCTTCAAATTGTAGGACTTGCCTGCAGGACACTTTGCACTGACCTGCTTGCCTCAGCTGCTCCATCACAAGCCACCGTACTAATGGATCCTGACTGCACTTAGCTTTGTTTCCCTGATATGGCCATATCACATCAGCCAGGGCATATGTGACATTACATCCGTAACTTTAAGCATTTTGTTGCTATCTTCAATTGAAGCTGCACTAACCAACCTATCAAGAGTGACCATAGTACAGTCCTTACGTCTTCACGTATGCCAATCCCTTGGTGTGTACTCCAATAAAGGGTTAATTCTAGGTACTGATGTTGTAATGGGAGCCAATTCAGCAGCAAAGGCTGCTTTTGACTAGGTGAAGTTGCCTGGTACCATATTCTGAACCTAAATACACTCGGAGAGCTAACGGGAGTTAATGGTCACAGATTTCTCCTTCCTGTATTTGGGAAGCCTCCAACCACTGCATAATGACTGTGCAAAATGTTCTTTGCTTATTTTTCTGAAAGAATTGCACACAGGTCCTTCTGATAACATTGCTGGAGAGATGAAAGGCCTCTATAAAACCATAAACCCAGCCAACATGCACAAGTGATTTTTTCAGGTTCTCTTCTTTTTTTTAATCTGAGCTAGTTTTACACACATGCACGTACACACACATTTCCTAGCACATTTTGTATAATTTATTTTTGTGTTATATGCTCTTTCTGGTGTTCCCATGGATTCGTTAGGATGAATAATTTCTGTCAATAATGAACACAGGAACCCAGTACATGAATACTTGACGAGATGAATAAATGCATAGCTTATTCATATCAATTTGTGGTGAATGCATGAAACAAATGCATAAGAAACTGATTTAACTAGCACGAAACACAGATGAAATAAATGGCATACAAATGTAATTCTATTACTTTCAGGCATATAAGATGGTGTAGAGAGGAGGACGATGGCTACGTGTTCAGTAATGAACATCAGGGCAGTAGAGAGGCCCTTTGCAGAGGCAATATAGCATCTAATGGTCTTTATTTTAAAAGATAAGCAAATGCTGTTAATATGAAATGTGGAAAAAAATAACAACATATTCTGTGGGCTAAGAAGGCATGATGAGTATAAAAATGAAAGCCTGTAAATGGAAAGAAAAATGATGAAAAGTATATGGAATTACTAAGGACCTGTTGGACCAGGTGGAATTTGTATTATCACCTTCATCGGATTTTGAATCTGCCTTTAACAGATTGACTGACATGAAGCATCAGTATGACAGCGGTATTGTTTATTTGTCTTTCTGATCACAGTAAGAACAGATATTTAAAATCATTGTATTTTGAAAATTTCTACATCTTCAAAAATCCCTTTTTAATGACTTGACCATATATATATATATATATATATATATATATGTTTACAAATCTTAAAAAGAATATTTACAATATTTTATGATGTTCAGATCATTTTTGTACTACATAGTAATACTGTATGATAAAGCTTACCTTGCTGGAATACCTCTAGGGAACCTGGTCTCTAGAGAGGGGGGGAGTACACAGTCTTCCAGCCCGTTAGTTTTATTTTCTCCACTCTTTTAGTGCTATAAACCGTCTCAAATTCCCAATAAAACAATGTACAACTCCTTACCTCCTACCACATATAACTGTCACCCACCAACATCTTACTCACAACTCTTGTCAGACACAGCCCTAAGTCTGCCTTTCACAAACATTTCTTCCCTGGGATGTGTTCATCTGCACACATCTATTAGGGCTTCCTCAAAAGTTCCTTTAACAAAGACCTAGTAAGAGGGTAAATAATGTTTGCCCAATCTATGATTTTTGCCCCTCATTTTTCCTGTGGCACTTCCTGTTCCCAGTGCTCCTGGATGCTAAGGCACAGATCAACCAGATTTCATTTAGACCGTTCTCAGGGACTCATCAGCAGCAACCCCACTGTTTTCTCAGAGATTCCGCATACCTTTTCTCTACACCTTGCTCTTTGTTCCTCCTTAAATGAAAAAACATTCAATGGTGTCTATTGAGGGAGGAATGTGACACCCACTGGGGAGGAATGTGGAACCCACTAAACATGCGATGTACCATAAGGATCCCTACAATGGGCGTGTAGCCTTCTTTGAAACCTTTCATTACCAGAAAGGCTATTCTCCAAACCATACAGCATAAAAGCTAATACTCTGAGTAGTCAAGAGTTAAAATTTACCTTAGCTGTTTCAATAAAATGCAATTTAATGCGGCAAGGAACACATTTCATATCAAATGTTGACATTGAAGGATTGCTTTTTTACCAATAGAAATGACAGTGATTCATCAGCCTTTATTCCATTTTATATTGCTCTGGTGCTCTATCAACCAGAGAAATGTTCTAATTTTTGGCAAGGTTTACCCACTGAGTTATTTTCCTCGTTGCCTTTCAAATTAAAAAAAAAAAAAAAAAAAAAAAAAAAANACACTCACATATTTGCCATACCCCTGATCTTTTCACCTTATAGTTTCTCTGTTCCCCTGGAATCAACAACCCAGTATTTCCTGCAACTTCTTTTTCAAAAGGAACATATATATGGACATTTGAATTCTTGCAGATATCTTAACAATTTTTCATGTCTTTTTGTCCTCTGATTTATTTTTAAGAGTTTCAGCATGGATCCCTAACTTTGTATTTTCTGCACCTTGAATTGCCTTAGAGGATTTTCTGAGATCAAATGACATCAATATTAATTACTAATAGCATTTAATTTTAAAAATAAACTAGATTTTAGACTACTGAGACAGTATTTTAGAAATTAATGCATCAAATTTACTTTTACATGTGATCCGTATACTTTATACATAGGGACAAGAAGTGCTTAGATTCAGGTTCTGTATTAAAAGAGTTTTAACATCAGCAGTTGAACTGGTTTGTAGATTCGAGGTCTGGTCTGAAATTACATGGAATGCAAATATCACAGAGGCAGTTGTCATGAAGCTTTTAAGAAGTCTTAATCAATTCATACTGCATTCAACCAGAATATCAGAAAAGCATATCCAGAGAGACATTCTTACAGCAAATCTAAACCAAAACAGACTCCTTTGTCTTAGACTGTAGTCTGGTTGAGTTTTGTTTTGCAATTTTGACTCCTTAGAGTTTCATGTCTGCTTTTATTTGGAAAAGTTTGGGATATGGTGATTCGGATGGGTTCACATTCACACAAGCTGAAGAACGAAATAGATCATATTTATATGACAAGATATACCACAATGCTCCTTTTGCCAGTTGGGATGCATATCCACATCTGATTTGAAACAGCGACAGGTTTCAGAACAGCAGGAAACGCTAGAAGTTTCTGTTCTCCCACCTGAGATTGTATGAGTGGCATATTAGTTAAAACAGCAAAACCTCAGCTGTCTACTCAAAATGACTAAGAAGGTATGTATAAAACATTAAAATGGAATCTTAATTTTCTAAGGAGCATTCATTTTCTCAGAAGATGCTGCATCTGTACCAGCTAAGTGACAAGACTTAAGCTATCTGAATAAACCATTTCATAGCATTAAACTGTTTTTTATGCTCCTTATCAAATTATTTCTCCTCCTTGCTAACTTCAGTGCTCCCAAACCATCACCAGCTCTGAGTAAATACTCAGAATGAAATTCTTCCACTCTGTGTTTTCTTCTAGTAGTCAAGCTGTAAACTCCCTTTCAATGTAGCATATAATCTTCTGACTATGTTTCACTGTAGAACAAAATTTAGTGTGTTAAGATGGGAAGAAAAAGGGTAAAAAGCAATCTGTCTCTATGTGCTATAAGAAATGTTATTAGAGAAGTCAAAGCAAGCAGATTAAAGGTACATTGAATGGACTCAGGTTAAGAAATACTTCAGCATTATGCTGGAAAAAAACATGTGCATGGGAATCTCAGAAGGGCACTCAATATGAGACAAAAACCAAATCTAGTCTCCCTTTTTATGTCTGAGACATCATAGAAGAAGTCATAAGTTTAGTGTGGATTCTTTATGCTTTGCCAAAGGTTCATCTGGAAATTATTCCGCTGCCATAAAATCTGTTTATGACAGTATTGAAGTAAGTATATCACTTTAAAAACACTGTCTATTCTACCCCAAATAAAGATAGCAGGGAGATCTGAAGCTTACTTTAAAACCGGGCGGGGAACAGACCTTAGCAAGAGCACAACATATCACCACAGGATCTCACCAATGTATCACCAATGTATCACCACAGGATCATGAGCAGGTGCTGCCAGGAAGGAGTGGGTGGTTAGCTCTCTTTTTGGAAATCAGCTTCAAGATCTGCTTGAGTAGCAAGTTCACTGACAGTGTCTGGTGCAGGGAAAACAGCAATAGCTGTGGGGCAGTGTGCCTTCTGCTGTGTTGTAGTTTCTACAGTTATCAGCATTGGTAATAAATGAGAATTCAGTGGGCTTTGCAAAAAGCATTTTCCGTTCAGTGTTCATGTGTTTTACAGGCTTGAAAGTTATGGAGGAAATAGAACTGCTTGCACGGGAAAGTGCTTTTAATACATAGTAATTTTTTACTTGCGACTTTTCTGTTAACATAATTTGTAGTTCTTTCATGTTCTCCTTTCATGCCCTCTCCCCTGATTTTTGCTGTGCAAACACTGAGATTTCCAGATAGAAGGAGACTTTAAAGAGCCCATGAAGATCGAATGCTTTCATGCTTCCAAATTTTCTCAGGCAGTTAAGCTCAAGAGATTGGTGCGAGAGCATAGATCAAGTAACTTATTGACACACACAGATGAACACTGCCAAAAGGAGGACATGAGCCAGCTGCCCCGAGATGAAAGGACAACATGACTTTACACCACAGGACCATCACCCCATTTGAACTGTGTGATGGCACTCTATGAAACCAATCCAGGCAAACCAGCTCCTCTGTGCCAGATGACTGTTCTACATCACATTCCTAGGCTAGTTTAGAAATAAAACCCCAGAAACACCACACAAACCTCCTTCAGGAGCATTCATTTTGTTACTAAAGAGAAAGCTGCTACTCCTAACAGCCAGTCCTCCAGTGTCTGTGCTCTTGACTATATCAGGATGTGTATACATGAGGATGACATATACTGACTGCCATTCCCCTTCGTGCTGGTTTAGAGCTAACACTCTAGCCTGAATCTAAATTATAAACAAGAAATAGGAAAATTCCAGGGACATTGAATAGACAAAAAATAGTAAAAAGTAAATAAAATAGGGTATTGGATGCAAAAGAAAAATAATAGATGCGTCTATATCATTCGGTTCACTTGCTGGTTTAGTATATAACTTGCCGCACTAACTGCTCTTCCATTTTCTCTTCTCTCTGGCTGCTGTCTAGTCCCTATGCATGGCTTTGCTGATCTTGGCTGAGACTTTTGCTATGGGTAAGTAGATAGCAGTGGGACTTTCTGATTTTCTCTCTGGGGGAAGAGATATTCCCTTGTTCTCTGTCCAGAGAGATGGGAGAACAATTTGAGGGACTCTTTGTGTTATTTCTGAATTGTAAATAATTGTAAGAATAATAACAATAGCCGTAAATCTATTTTGTACGTATAGGTTGTATTTTATGCTTTTAGATTTAATCTTGCTTGTGAAATATAGCTTCACTTTGCTTCCAATCCTTCTAAGTTAGTCTGGTGATTTTTGTTTTGGGGGTAGTTTCAACCCACCACACCCATGAAAGTAAATTGTCCTGTAGAGTGAAAGTGGGGGAGTCTTAGGGAAGACAGAGAATAACAAGAAAGTGAGTCAAGTCTGTGGCTACCTTTTGCAAGGAGAAAGGAAGAAGAAGAAACTGTCAACCTAGAGTAATTCTCACACTTTGAGAATATGTAAACCCAATGGTCTAAGCGACCATGGTCTGGCAGGTCTCTATGTTGCCTCTGAGTGCAGTACACCAAAGTAAAGAGGATCACAAAAGAAAAATGGTTAGATGTGGTCAAGGAGAAAATTAAAGAAAGTTGAGCAAATAATTGTATAGCCTAGCAAATGTCAGTAAAGGTATGAGGACTGGAACAGCAACTAACCAGGAATAGCTATAAAAATAGCAAGGGAAAGCTCTGCTTTCTGTATGAAGGCAGTTCTGATGTTGCAGAATTCCCTTACAAGCTAACCTCGAATCCAAAGGCCTGAGCTCACCCTCCAGCTATTTTTGTCTATCAAGCATGCTTCTACCAGTGTGAGGTTTTTGTTTGTTTCCATTCCAATGACGGCATCTTTCTTGATAGAAGAAATCTAAGCAATTTCCAGTTAGAGCCTGGGTGTATTTAATAGCATAATTTCCTGTTGGCACAAACTGACATTATAGCAGGGACAGTTAAAATCAGTGGGCATAACCATTTTTTTCATCGACCTCAGCACAAATAATATTTGAAGAAAAACACAGAGAGGAAGACAGACACATCAGGACTCCTTGGTGCACTCTGGAATCACACATTTTACCCTTTTCAACCCCAATATTATACAAGAACATAAGGGATGAGATCTCAACAGAATAGAACTGATGGTCTATCTAGTTGGGCCTTTCATCTACAGAAACAGCAACTTAACACAAACTTGGCTGTTCCATGGCAGAACTCACACTGCAACAATTTCTGTAGTTGTTGGATTAGAATCGTTAGAGGGCATTTTCCTGTCTAGTCCTTCTGATACCTGTTTGTAGACCTGCTGACCATGAATTAGTCATCTCTCTTTCTTAGCCTACTGATACTGCTTGCCTTCACCCCTACAGTGGAAACAAAGTACATGAATTTACTTCAGTAAAGAAGGTTTCTGTTTAAATCAGTCTACCTCCTGCTTCATCAAGCTCAAGGACCTGGTCAATAACAGCTCTGTATTCAGCTGACGCACATCAGCCTCCTGGTACTGTCACATTCACTCTTTTTGTTCATAAAACTTTGCAGTCTCCTTTTGGAAACCTGTTACTTCATTTCCTGGATCTTTGCTCCTCTGTCATATCATCTCCAAAACTTCCAAGTCCTTGCAGAGACACAGAGCCAGAACTACATAGACAGCACTCAAGGTCTGACATATCCCAGCTTAATATGGTGGTAAAAAAGTCTGTCTTACTCTCTGTGATAATACCTTGTTGATGTTTTGATATGATGATATTCAAGATTATTTCCTTTTTGCATCTACCACTACACAGCAAGACGATTTTGAAAAACGGCCAGTGATGACTCCAGGGTTTCTTTCTGGTAGTTGCAGCTCAATTCCAATTGGCATTTACAGCTCACATTTCAGTGTCACGCAAAGATGATTTAGATTAGTGTTTCCTAGATGTATTACCTTGCATTTATTGATATAGAGCTTAGCTGTTCCCTTTCTTCCAATTAAATTTTGTGAGGTTTCCCTAGGGTTTCCTACAATCTATGAATATACTGACTGCCCAAGACAGACTTACAAATTTTATTGTGCATTACCTTTCCCAGGTCATTGCTGAACACAGTAAACACTGGCACAGGTGTTCATTGGGCAGAACTGGAGGCAAAGTCACAGAGCTGTGGCTCCTAAACCCTCCAGAGCCTTTTAATACACAAAAGTTACCTTGGCCTATGTGGCCCTTCGACATGTGGGTGGCCATATAGTCCCCACTAATCTCTTTGCCTGCATCCTGCCATATGTGACTATAGAGAGATCTTGTCATACTTTTCACATTCCTTTCATCCCTTCACATTTTTAATTACTCTCAACTTGCTGTGCATATGGGCTTTTCTGTTGTCCGTTTTTTGGTCCAGATTTCCACTTAAAATTTAAAAAAAAAAAAAAAGTTTTTCCATGTGATAATCTGCATAACTTTCTATATAAGGCTTGAAGGGATTTTCTGATCTGCTTTGTTTTCTTTCTGAATTGTGGCACACTTTTTACCTGGTTTCTAGCACTGCATTTTTCAACAGCCTCCAGGCTGCTCCTAGGCTTCTTTCATTTTGGACAGCTGCTTTTATGAGTTTTTTTGCTGGTTTATTTGTTCATTTTTGACCAGTTACCTAATTTTTATGTTTTTCCTTTTCTTGAATTTTAGTACAGTAGTCACTGTCACAAAGGCCCTCATTGAAGCAAGTCTTGTCCATCCCTCTGGATTATATCCAAAATTACCTCTTATCTTGTGTTTTCTGAAGCTAGCTGTCCCTAGAAGTAGCCATTTTATCTCCCAGCTCATTTTCAGTACACATGTTTAAAAAAAACCAACTAAACAAATCCTCTTGTAATTTTTATTCTTCTTAATAATGATCAGGCAAGTCAAATGTATTTGTAAATTATCTAATTTACCTTATTTTTTTTTTTTTGCAGTTGTGATTATATTTCCCTCTTGGCCTTTTCAGAGATGTATTGGACCTTAGCCATATTTAGCTTGTATATTGCAGTATCCCAGGTGGTCTTCCATACCTATGTGGGTTGGTTTTTTTTCCTATTTCTAGTTTAGCTGAGGTAATTGTTAAGTATTATTTCTCACTGGCACCTTGTGAAATCTGCTCCATTTGGGCCCAAGAGGCCAGGTACTATGCTGTCACAAGAAGTTTTCTGTGTGTATAATAGCTGAATCTCCACTATCACCACCTGCTTCTTCCTCACCCCTCTGCTACAGTAGTAGGGACAGTGAAAGATGTTACTGACATTATGTGAAGAGAAAGGTCTAGAAAGTCTAGAAAGTTCCTAGAGTGCATGGAGGATAGCTTCTTATCTGATCTGTTATATGAGCCTACCAGAGATGCAGCCCTGCTTGACCTGCTGCTCACAAATAGAGAACCATAGGATGCTTCCTGTTCTTTCTAGACTTTCAATCCCCAGATCCCATTTTCCTTTTTATTTTTTCTTACACTTTTCCTAAGCAAAACTGTCCTGTGCTGTCCCCTTTCATATATATATATATATATATATATATCTATATCTATGTATAGCACTGCCACTTGGTGAGTCTGCTCCAGAAAACAGTCACCTTGATCCACAAATCCTTGCATATACAGTTCATGGACCACATTCAGAAATGTTTGATTCAGATACAAACAGATGGAAGAGAAAGGGATGGAAGATTTTTCTGCTGGAGTTTTGTGCTGCCCATTAGTTTTTTCATGGAGTTTAAACAAGCTAACCTGAGTACACATAACACTTGCTCATTCAATTGGTGTTTTTGAGTACCGTTTGTCATCACATTCTTGTAGCTGGAAGTGGTTCAAGCACAATGGACTCAAGGATTGTTTTCAGGAAGGAAGCTAAGAAGTAGAGGTTGGTATCTCTTTTTCCAGGAGGAGCGGGGCAAACAATATAAGATTTTGCATCTGTCACCTTGTCAGCTGGTAGATGCCTATGAGGAGCATTTCCTCAGTGAATCCTCACTATTGTTTAGACAAAGTCCATGACAAGATAATTCCAGTTACTTTAAGAAGCATTTAAAAAAGTAAATATATAGATCAGACTCAGTTTCTCTTTATCTATATTTTTAGTAGTAGTATTAATATTAGTATTGTGGTGGTGGTGGTACTGTCGATTTTAGGGGAATAATACAAAATAACACCCAGGAATTACTAAAAATTTGCAGTAGAGTGTTTGTCTTTTTGTTCACTTTCCTGACTATTTCTACGTGCAAAATTTAGGTAGAAAGCAGTTCGAGATTTCCATTCAATCTCCACATAAAGTAAGCAGTTTATTAAAATCAGTTTAATCTCTGAGCTGCATGCAAAAAGCCCCTTATCTAAAAGACCTAGAAGTTCCTCTGTACTCTTTTGTTCTCCTTTGCAACATCCTATTTCTAGTATATTAGACATAAAGTACTAATTCAGTAATTGTTGAAAATAGATAGGAGCACCTCAAGATTTTTTTACACACAATTTAACAGATTTCTGTAATATTTTGTGTGAGGGGTGTACTTGTTCTCTGTGACCACATATTGAGTGAGAAATTAAACATGATGTTTTTTTCAGGCAGAATTAGTTGCACTTCCTGCAAATCCAATGGCCATTGTCTGATGCATTGTCTGTGACTGTTTCTGAAATACACATGCAACAGAAATTCATAGTCTAGATGGAAGAAAAATCCCATAGTTTTATAGAAAAAAAAAATCCCCACTGTAAACATTAGGAAATGACAAATACTCTTAGGACATATTTATGTATCCAAAACAATATCAATTATTAAAGCGAAAGAGGAAAAAACCCCCAAAATTTAACTAAAAATAATGTAGAGTGTTTAATAGATTTGTTTAAGAGTCATAAACAAATAACCCATGAATACTTTAAAACAGTTAGTGTTGCAGAAAGCAGACACCCAGAAGATTTTATTAAAGATTCAAACATTTATAAAATGTGCTCTAGAGGTTAAAGCAGGGGCCTGGCAGTCAAGAGGGCTGCCTCATTTCCCTGCTCTCCTGCATGTCTTTTCTGGAGTCAGAGAACTACCATGTATATGGCTGTAATTGTACTGGTTGTTTTGCACTGTCAGAGCTTTGTGATTGAGCTGTGCAGAGGAACAGGTATCAGTTTCAGGCTGAGTAGAGCTTACGACACTGTACGATGACAAAAGGTCAACTTGTTGCGACGCCTTTCTGGGCCATCTGAGTGGTCCTCCAGCTCCATCCCTATTACTTCTCTCACCTCTTCCATGAGAGGCAAGCATAAGCTGTGTTATACTTCTGTGAGCTGCTGAACCCAGGGCATAAGTTTTTACCTGCTTTTCCTTCCAAGACAATGACCAAGGACACAAGTATCCCAGAAACTCTTTAGTGAAAGTCTAGTAATGCAGAAACTGAAGGAGTTTGATAGAAGGAGGATTTAAGGGTTTGGTAAATACAGAATAAGAAATTGTAGACAAAAAAACTGAGGCAAACTTATTTCTATGTAACACCAAAGGTATGAGGTCCTCATAATGCAAAAATGTTTGGCTTTTCAAAAAAACTCTTCTCTTAAACATTTCCCTCACTACCTCCCTCCAAATGAGACCACGTACATGAGAGACCTCACAAAAATCTCAGTCTTAAGCCCATGAGCTGCAGCTGGTGCATGAATGTCCCATGCATGTGTCCCATGCATGTGTCCCAGCAAAAGAGATTGAAATCATAGAATCATAGAATGGTAAGGTTGGAAGGGACCCCAAGGATCATCTAGTTCCAACCCCCTGCCAGAGGCAGGGACACCTCCCACTAGTACAGCTCACTCAAGGCCTCATCCAACCTGGCCTTGAACACCTCCAGGGAGGGAGCATCCACAACCTCCCTGGGCAACCTGTTCCAGTGCCTCACCACCCTCACTGCAAAGAACATCCTCCTAACATCCAGTCTAAATCTCCCCTCTGCCAGTTTAAACCCATTGCCCCTTGTCCTGTCATTGCAGGACCTTGTAAATAATCCCTCCCCAGCCTTCCTGTAGGCCCCCTTCAGATACTGGAAGGCTACTATCAGGTCCCCTCGAAACCTTCTCTTCTCCAGGCTGAAGAGCCCCAACTCTCTCAGTCTGTCTTCATAGGAAAGCTGCTCCAGCCCTCTGATTATCTTTGTGGCCCTCCTCTGNTGCAGGCTCATGTTGAGCTTTTCATCAACTTCATCAGCTTTTCCAAGGTCCTTTTCCTCAGGGCTCTTCTCCAGCCATTCACCATCCAGCCTGGATTTGTGCTTGGGATTGTGCCTACCCAGGTGCAGGACCTTACACTTGGCCTTGTTGAATCTCATGAGATTGGCCTGGGCCCACCTCTCCAGCCTGTCCAGGTTCCTCTGGATGCCATCCCTGCCCTCTAGCAAGTCGACCGTGCCACACAGCTTGGTGTCATCTACAAACTTGCTGAGGGTACACTCGCTTTCTGTGTCCATGTCACTGACAAAGATGTTAAACAGCACTGGTCCCAGCACTGACCTCTGAGGGACACCACTTGTCACTGGTCTCCAGGCAGAAATAAGGCAGAAAAGAGAAGAAATCCACTGGCATCAGGGATTCAGAACAGCCAATAGTACAAGCAACCACTACATGTCTAGAAGTGTATTTAGTGCCTCATGCCACCACTCGCAGCACCATGCTAGGCCCTGAAAAACAAGTGCTGTGGTGACATGGCACCCCAGAAAGAACTGAGGCAGGATGGTTTTGAATATCAACAGCAAGTATTCAACTTAACTCATGGTACCCCAGTAAATGAAAATGAGTCTGAAAAAGCTGCATTAGGCAATTTCCACCTACTTTTCTGCTGCAGGGGTGTCTGAGAAAAGCGCAACATTATACTACTGGCAACATTATGAATGAGAAACTGAACTGACATCACGATTCTCTTGCATTATTTGAAGAAAATACCAGTTCATTAGTTTCCTCCTGCTCTTCTCCCAGACTAAACATGTACTTCAAGTACCCTTAAAAAACTGTGAAAGAAGGATTTTCATGCTACTTTAATAGCTGAGCTAGTGTGGTACAATAAAAATAGACTATCTAGAAAGAGTAGTGAAAACTAAAATATTTAATTCTTGCCATTAAGTCCAGGTAACATTCATAAAGCCCTTAAACATCTGAACAGCTTTGGCATCCAAGTTTACTCTACAAAAATTCCAGTCATGAATTTTTTTGCTGTTGTATGTGTCTAAAACAGCATGCATCTGCTCCAGCCCATCTTTATTGCTCCTGCTTTTCACCTAGTTGGTACCTGAGGTTATTAGGAGTCATTCATCCTACCAGTGTTTGTCTTCAGTTTGGGTTGTGATGGTAAAGGCTCTGCAATAACAGCTAATTATTCAAAGCAGAAAAGCCTGTCACTGCTTACTGGTGCAAATGAAGAGGATAAGGATCCATGACACTGCATAATACCTGAGTTCCCAGCCCTTCTTGGGTGCATAGTTACTAAATACAGAGCAGATTACGTTCATGGAGCTATGAATGTCAGAGAAAGAGACAGATGCACTATAACATCTAGCTCAGTATTTTTGTTTCTCTCAACAGTGCATGGTCTTCCCAAGGTGTTATGTAGAGGAGCATTTGCATGAATTCCTCAAGGTAAAGCATGGTCTGGTGATGCTTTCCTGCATCGCTGCTTCCCAGATGATCGTACCCTGTGCCATGTGTTTGAGTTTGGACAGAGGGCTGCTGATGGTAGTGAAACTGCTCTTCTCACAGGTAAAGTAGGATTAAGGTGACAGGTTGTAAATCTGTGGAACAGTATCCATTCTTCTGATTTGTCAGGCCATGGCACTCCAGCACTACATATTTTTCAGAGATGTGAAGCAGTGGCCTTCAAGATCAAATGTAGGACCACTGACAACAGGTGAGTCTGAGAAGCAGGTTGCGGAATGGGAAGGTGGCCCTGTAAGGTAGCAATGGCACAACATCAGAAATTTCTTGTCAGCAGCAGTCACAGCATGTTTACTGTTCAACCATTGCCTCCATGGTTCACATGCATGCGCCTTTGAAACATAATTGCTTTTGTAGGCACAGACATGGACTAGTGCCCTTAAGACTATGTGGCTGCTCCATAAACAATCTGGCTGCGCTGGGGAAAGTGCCTCTTAGGCCTCTTGTGAGTTGCAAAATCATCCATACTTAATGCTACAAAACCAAAGCAAATCAAACAGAAATCTACAACTCATACTCTGCCTCGCTGGCCCTGCCTTTTCCTCCGTAACTCTTCCCCTAGAGAAGATTTTAGTAAGATCCTTTTCTTTCTTTAGTAAACATCTTGAGAAAGAATAAGAGGCATGCATTTGTACTTTCAGAAAAAGGAAAAAGAGAATACAAATATCCTTGTTTTCTTGTAATCCAGACTCTAAGTAGATTTAATGGTCCTGTTAGTGCTAGGCAAAATTAAGTCCTTATGAAACATGTTACAAAGTACCTTTGTAGATATCATTTTTCAATAAAAAAGGGGTTTAGGTCATGTTGAACAATCTGCTACCTATTAGCACTTTGCCTTCAATAGGTCACCTTTCATGACATAATACTCTGTTTTCATTAAACACTGAATCAAAAAAAAGCTATATTTTTAGAACTCAAACGAAATATAGAACTTATATGTAAGCGCAAAGATAAAGAAACTACAAAACTTTTATCTTACACAAATCTGACAGATTCAATGCTTTTTCTCTAAATGTTGTGATCATTACAGGAACAGCTTGTATTTTTAAAATGTATAGTATTTGTTGTCCAGCCAGGGAAGGGAAAAAGAAAAAAAACAAAAAACAACAAAACAACAAAAAAAAAAAGACAGAAATTGCAGGCACTGACATACTCAATCTTGTCTAAGTCCCAAAATAATGCACACCTGATAACAAAAGAATATGAGGCAATGTAAAACTTAGTCTACTTATATTTTAATAGATAAAAATACATTAGATGCCAATTTAATAATTTTTTTATTTCTTTGTGAGTCCACTTTGATTTGGCCTTCCACAATAAGATTTTTAGGATTAAAAAATGCCCAAGAATATATTTAAGATTAATAAATGTCCCCTCATCTTTTGTAACAACAGTTACTTTGCGTGATGGTATGGGAGTTCCCTGCCCCTCCACACTTTGTAAAATCACCCAGACTAGACTCAGCCAGCTGGAAGTTAAGGAAGGAAGCTATATTTACAGCTTAGCACAATTTACAAGCAGATATATACACAATATACAGGAATAGTTACAGAAATATGCAAGCTAAAGGGAATACAGAAACACAATTCCCCTCCCAGAAATCAGAGTCCCCAAGAGGGGCTCTCAACCACCCTTCCACCTTCTTCCCACCCCTCTACCTTACCCCAGGGTCTGACCAAAACACAAGATGAGTTTGGAGGATTGGCCAGGGGGGTTAGAAGCAGAGTGGTTAGTGAGGTTACTCAGCAGAGAAGAGAAGACACGCTGGCTCCCAGAGAGACCAAGAGACTCTGTGTTATCTATGTTTGTGTTTTTGTTCTTATACATCCCAGCAAGCCTATGAGTGAAATAGACATCACCATTGTTTGCTTTTCCCAGCCTATAATATAATTTTCTCCATTAAAATATTCCAATTAGCCTCAAAGCAGCACACCTCAAGACACAAAAAAATGAGACTATATTCACGTTTCTAAAAGGGTATTCCAACATATGTGTGTGTTATTTTTCACTGATCGTTTGCTTTTCAGTGTCTATAACAGAGTAACCTATCCTTGGAGACACACTGTGTGTAGAAGTAGTAATGGATATGCAATCTCCTCCTGTTTCATCTTTTGCAAAACTGAAATAATACTTCAAACTCTTCTACCTTAGAAAGTTTGCTGTTTCTTTAGCATCACTGCATTATTTGGGTTGACCAAAGAATGCTTATGCAAGTAGTTGTATTTGCATAGGATACATTGATATATACTTGTTCAGTCATGCCTAAAAGAAGTAACTGTAGATGATGAGATCAATAGTATGTGCCAGAAGACAGGAAAGTTGCAATTCTCTATGTCTCTGCCTTATAAGACCAACCTGGAAGCAGAAAGCAATGCTACTAACCATGTCCTTCGTGCCACACACAGGGGTAAGGAATTTCAAGCACCATCATTTTTCCCTTATTTCAGGGAAATTTTTTCCCTTATTTCAGGGACTTTTCAGGACTGGGAGGGACTTCAAAGATCATCCAGTTTCAACCTCCCTGCCATGGCCAGGGGCATCTCACACTCACAGGCATGGGACTTCCATCACCTCCCTGGGCAACCTCTTCCAGTGTCTCATCACCCTCATGGTGAAGAACTTCTTCTTAACATCCAATCTGAATCTATTCTCTTCCATTTTTTTTCCAGTCCCCCTAGTCCTATCACTACCCACCACCCTAAAAAGTCCCTCACCAGTTTTCTTGAGGGCTCCTCGGAGCCTTCTCTTCTCCAGACTGAACAATCGCAACTCTCAACCTGTCTTCACAGGAGAGGTGTTCCAGCCTTGTGATCATCCTTGTGGCCCTTCTGTGGACAGAATGTCTGTATCTTTCTTCTAATAGGAGTTCCAGAACTGGACACAGAACTCCAGGTGGGGTCTCATGAGAGCAGTGTAGAGGGAGAGAATTGCCTCCCTTGACCTGCTGGCCACAATTCTGTCAAATGAGTTATGAAAGTTCAGATTAAACAGAGTTATCAAATTTCCCTTGCTTACAAAGCAAGTTCTTTTAGAAGAGGGATGTTTTGGAATGATCTACCATTTTATTTTTTTATGTTGTTTTTTGTTTACCTCACTGTCTTGCTTGCTCTTCTGTTCGAAATGCCTCAATGAAAACCACTCCATTATAGGTCAGCAGTTCACTGATTAAAGTTTAGTTATTGTTTTAGGGGAAAAAAAATAACGTAAATTGAATGTATTTTCAAATGTTAAGTCTTCTATTTAAAACAGTGTAGCTTTCAAAGACAGCATTAATATAGTAAAATTGGTACTTTTTACATATAAATAGTGTATGGAATATACAAAATTGTGCACTGCATTAATGACTGTGTGACAAACAGGTAGAGGATTTATGTGAGAGACTTCTTTGTGGAGAAGCAGAATTTTAATTTTCTGTTTCTGTTCTCAGCAGATTGGAAATTATTTCTCATCATGCTATGAATTTTAGCTGGTGTATACATGCTCACAAGTGATAATTGTGCACATTTGGGAAATTGCTCCCATAAATGTTATTCTATTCAAGAATCCTATGTTCAACACATATTGGAAAGAAACATGCACTTAATATATGGAAACATCATTTGTATTTAATTACGCAGTTGGGAGTAGTTATAGTAACTAAGTAGATGCAGACAGTTTAAAATGCACAGATTGTTACAGCAACCCAGCTTGCCACGGGCACTTTTTCCCTTTGATAGCTCAAGTCCCGAATAAATAAAGTACAATCAATGCTCAGAACTGGTCAAAAAAGCTGTGCCACATAGGTTATGCTGTCAGTCTTATTAAATAAGGCTGCATAGCTTAGCTATGACAGTGTGAAAACAAAGGGCACATGGGCAACCTTCTTACTGCCTTTTGTGTACCATCTCTGGCATCTGGAGGGCACAGCAGCAATTTCACCAGGCTTAACTGGGCTTCCCTTTGTGCCAGGGTATTTTCTATAGCAGATGGAAGCTGGACTAGGACATTCGCTGTGTTTCCAAGCATCTGTGTGGTCCCAGCTGCATGCACAAGGTCAGAGGTGTGACAGGGTGGCTCTTGTTCCAGGTCTCGCCAGGCAATTTCTGTTCAGCACCTTTCTGTTCAAGCAGTGTTAAAGCCAGTGTCTGACAAATATTGGAAAATAAATATAGCTTTACCATAATCATTCAGAGACTGAGTTTAAAGAACAAATTAAATTAACATAGATCCTGAAACGGTTTTCATAGATGTATCAACCTACAGGTGCAGATACAACAATGGTCAATATACAAATCTACAGACCTTTTTCTTTTATTCAGTTCATGTAAAATTTTTCAGTTGGAACATAAAGGCTTGATACCCTTTCCCATTAAAAATTATAAAAATATATGCTGTTGTCTGTATGTATTGTGTGTGTGTTCTGATAGGTCTGTACATACACATGCATGCAAGAATGTGCTGCAGAAGATGGTAATCATCCTGTGTTTGTCTGAATATAATCTGTTTCATTGTAAGACACTTAAGTACTGTAGAAATGGCCCTTAGAGAAAAGATGAAGCTAGACAAATAGATCCACACCTACATGGTTGCATGCCTAGTTTTTAAAGATTTACTGATGCAAGTATTCTATGAAACATTGAAACACATTTATGCTCACATACTATGGCAGAATTGTTGATAAAAATTTCATGGCCTGCTGCTTTAACATTATACATAATGTTTATTTTTCCTTCACAATTTTTTTTTCAGAGTATAAATGAATAGCTTATGTGGAGTTCAGTAATGTAACTGTACAAAATTAGATACAAAGAGAAATGTCAGAGCTGATATTCCTGATAGAGCCTTTTTAACTCATGTTACGTCTTAGGCTTGCATATCGGAGATGGAATAATGCAGCACTCCAAGATCCCAGGAGGCTGCTGTTACCATTGTCTTTTAGGTATTTAGCCTGTGGCCTTGACTGAAAGGAGAGCTTCAGTTGGGAGTATTCAATCCTTATTATTTTAAAATGGGCATTCTGGCATGCCTTTGTGAGGAAAAAAGGAAAATAAAGGAAAATGAAAAAGGAGGAGTAAAAACTATTTGCTCTGTGTTCCTGTATAAAAACTTCTTAGATGGAGTTTGGCAATTGATGTTGAAGTAGAGTTAGACAGCCTTTGAACCGCTTACCTAGTTCCTAGCATTATGGAGGATCTAGTTCGCCGCAGCTTAGATTCACAGCCAGCGCTTTGCTTTTCTGTGATCAAAATGTCTCTGCAGTTTGAAGAGCTTATCATCAGAGTTGAATCCACACAGAGCCTAACCTGAGAACACCAAGAAAAGCATACATTTGAAGGGCTTTGATGCTTCACCACACAGCCATTCAGTGGCTATAATGGAAGAGGAGTACATGACAGACTTTAGGTGTACTTGTCATTCATAAATCTCACTTATATATACCATGTGTTCCAGATTTCACAGTGCCATTGTGTCAGCACCTCGCTCAGCTGTGGGATGAATTCTCACTGCTTTAATCGTTTCTATTACTTTTCTTTGCTAGTACTACTGAGGAGCACGTATGCTGAAATTAAACTGTTTTATTTTCAAGAAGATCTGTTTAAAGTGTTTAATTATTTTAAAGGTGGTGTAACCTACCAGATCTAAGGAAGCAGGCTTATTTATGTGTTTCATATACCTGGTTTTAGAATAAATATATGCAGGCACTGAAGAAGTAGGCATAAAAATTATAGATTTCAAGTACTAATGTTACATTAAAGATACTTTTAAATTTTTTTTTCTCTTCAGTTGTTCAGTTAGACTAAAGTCTTTTTAATAGAGTTTGGCAAAAGATTGGGACTTGTAAAATACATGTCTGGTGGAGACAGTAAGCGTATTAGACAGAAGCTGTGATATTTTTGCATCGGCTTCAACAGAGCCAAGATTTTGGTCCATGGTCTAATTTTGCAGTCTTTCACCAAGCAAAATTCAGGCATATCAAATATACTCTGAATTGTTCCCACACGGGCTGTCAAGTAAGGCTGTGAGCACACAGTAAATAAAACAGAGAAAAGGGTCAATTTTTTTTACAAGGAATGTAGTAATTCAGATGGGTGGTCTTTGCCAAACACCACTTTGTTTAATGACTTTCTCACATCTTCAGATGTGTTTCTGGCAACACAACTCCCTTTTTTGCAGCATATTATTCTTTCTTAATCCAAGAGCACACATTACTCCTTTACTGTTATATTTATTTCATTCTCTGAGATGAACGCTACCAACTGCATCCCATCTTCCTTGATTCTCATTTCTGTGGTCAGTTTATACACTGTTACCTTGTTCTGTTCTTTTGCCCATGTGCTTTTAAAGTAATTTTGCAATTTTAATCCTGAATAAGAGTCTTTTCTCTATACTAAGAATATATATTACTGCATATTTTCCTCCTTATTGCATCCCCTTTATTCTGTCTACTATTCCTATCAAAACAATTATCAAACATGCACTTATTTTTATCATTTCAATAAAAAGTGAACACTTACGTTATTTTAACAGGGGAAAAATCATGTCAAGTAAAGGCCTATTCGATTGTTTAGTTGAGTAATTCCTTCTAAAAATGGACATAATTTCCGTATGATCTGTATCTGTAGTAATTGCTATGGGTGTACAAGCCATGTTTGTACATTCTCTGGGAATGTAGATATTAATTTTTATTAAACAAGCCCTGTAGTCTTCTCTCATAGAAAACCTTGCCTCCAAATGTGTGTACTGCACACCTCCAGAAACCACCCCAGGTGAGACATTGCTCAAAGGCTTCAGAGAGCAGGAGTTGGGAGCAGGCACATCCTTCCCTCATCCTCACCACTCCCTCTGTCCATGCCTTATTGAAAGCACCCCACCACTGCCTTCCTCTCCAACACACCTCTGCAAGGCCATTCAGGGGCTGCTTCTCTTATCCAATGTGATGGTTTTAGCAAGCTTGCTAGTCTTTTTTCTGGAAGATGGCTGCTACTTTTCCTGCTCCCTGGAGGCAAAACACACAGAAATTAAAATTTAAAAAGTAAAAATAACAACAATAAACTCCCCCCAAAACTCACATAAAGTATAGATATTTGCAAGGTAGTATAAGCTGAAGTGGGCACTGAAGTCAAGGTTTCACATGCATCCATACAAGAGCCCGTGACCACTGGTATAGCAGCAACAGATGCCAATAAGACTAAAAAAGTCTACCACAGTTACTTATCATTTGTCACACTTCCCTTGAGAGTGTAATTTCTCTTGAAATTATTTTCTTTCTATTATTTCTAATTTCTATTCTTCTGTTATTTCTGTTATTTCTGTTATTTCTGTTATTTCTAATTTTTCTTTCTTGGCAAGAAGCATCTGTCAGCCATCCATAGACTGTCAGTCTCTGTGCTTTGTCTGAGACTGTGCCCCTGATGTGAAGCTGAGTTTTATGCAAGTGTTTGTGGGTTACAGTGGTTAAAGCACTAGTTTGAAACACCAGAACCCAGAGGGAGCCCATCGAGTTCTCAGCAGCAGAACAACTATCATATAAATATTTGAGGCTCAAGAGCCATCCCTCTTTATCAACACAAATCTGTGACTGAATCTTGGCTTTCCATTCATATTGGTTAGAAGATTTCAGTCTGGCTGACATATCCACCTAATCCACATACATCCATCTGAGTGATCTGTTAGGCTCTGCCAGTGCAGTGGGTAAATAAGCTTGCTAAGCCCTTACTTTTACTGAGTAAGATATAAGCAGTGCTAATTGCCTTCTCTTTGCCAGACTGAGCAAAATGTTTTCCAGATTCCTTAAAAACGGAGTGACTTGTTGGCTCAAAACTTCTTGTCTTCTTTCATCGCTTCTACTATTTATTATCCTCTAATTCTCCAGTAATACCTTAGGTCTAAATTAGGTCAATGACTCAAAAATTGGCAGTGTTCTCTGTAATATTGCCACTGAAATAGCATGAGGGCTGAATATCTCAATCACTTTTACATGACCCACACTAAACAGAAGTCAAGTGAGACATTTTTCCACTAACAGTCTAACCTTCACATTCTGTTCAAGCTCTTTTGAAACCCGTCAGATTTTCCTATTGATCTCAGTTATTACTGGCTATAGATACAAGATATGTTGTCAGATGATTTTTCTTTTTTTTCCAGTTCTTATAACATATCTGAAATGTACAGCTATATATTTGTCCATAATTGTATTTTTGGTCCAAATGTACTGTTTATCTACTGTTCAGTAGATAGTATTTTAAATCTTCTTTGTGAAATGTGTCCATCCTATTTTAGCTACATCTGTGTTAATTTATGTAGTAAAGCTATCAACATCCTCTATGATGCAGTTCTTGCATGTTTCCAAATGGGCTGGGGTTTTGTTTTTTGTTTTTGTTTTTGTTTTAAACAAAACAAACCAAACAAACACAACACCACCACATTCATATCAATACTACCATTTGTAATCTGTTTTGATCTGCAGCATCACATAGAAATTTGCAAGATACCATTGTTAGGCTACAGGATATCATTGCCAGATTTGACCCATTCACATTGACAGTCATCAGACTTAAAATGGGAAAATCAGAGAACTGCAATAAAATAAAGTCACTCATGAGTTGAGTTACATCTCTCCCTCACAGAGAAAAAGAGTTGAGAGAGTTTCAGTGATACTCCACTATATAATGTACAAAAGCAAAATGAGGAAAAAGGAGGTGTTACTGTAAGAAACAACTTTACAATATAAAGTAGCAATGAAAATACAAATGTTGCTGAATTACATAGGAGTAAAAAGAAATGTGAAACATCACGGATTGATTTGCTACTGGTTGTGTAGTCTGTGAGTAAATCATATACTTAAGAAAGCTCTTAAGCTTATTATTCAGTGTAAACATATAGGTAAATCACCTCTCCCCGTCTCTCTCCCTAGGAATAAAACAATACATTCAGCATGACGCAACTAAAAAGCTCTTCTATAAAACATTTTTGGGCAAATCATTGCTGGGAAGGAGTTAAAAAAAAAATTTAAAAAAATTAACTTCTAGAATGTGGAGACGCTATGGGATCCAATAGGGTCAGTTGACCACAAAAATGAAAACCTATGGAGAGAATTTTGAGATTTAGTAAGCATCGCTTCCTTGTTTTATATCATCGTGTCCTTACTCTATATCTTACACTACTCCTCCTGTTTTCCAGAATTTCCATGCATGTATTTCTACTCATCTGTTCTATACCAAAGTTGCAGATGGAATCATGCCAAATAAAGTAGCTCTATGGGTTGCACTCCTTGTCTCGATTCAAAGGTTAGGAAGGAGACATGGTTCTTCAAACATTCCCCTGAGTGAAATTAAGACACAAACAAGGTCATACATAATGACAAGACTATTTATTAAGAAGAGAGAAAATGGAGCAAACAAAACAGAGAAAGGAGGGAAAAAAAAAAGAAAAAAGAAAAAAGGGAAAGTGAGGGAGAGAAATAGTGGAGAAAGATGGAGCAGAAGAGATAGTTGCTACCTCATGGTCCTTCTTCAGACATTCCTGGGCTGCTGCTTCCAGCCTCAGATGTCCCTGGTGATGTTTCCCAGTAAGATGGCATAGTCCAGGGCTTGATTTATCAAGTTCCTGGTTCAACCATGGCAGCTCCACCTGGTTCACATCACCAATGCATAAGTGGATTTCTGGGGAGGGGATCTTCTGTGTGTCTGCAGGGGCTAGCTCTGAGCGGCTTCTATCTTTCTTTGCTGTCCATTCTCCACCACACCCCCTGAGCAGCTGCTATCTCAGTGGGCAGAGACAACACATCAGGTGAGTCATTTAGTGTGATTTTGTCTTTGTTGAGAAACTCCTCAGTTCTTAATGTAGTCACATCATCAGGTAATTTACACACTCAAGAAAAGACTCTCTCAGTCCTAGACAGGAAATGTCAGTGTTTAAGAGGCATTTGGACAATGCTTTTAATAACATGCTTTAACTTCTCATCAACCCTGAAGTGATCAGGCGATTGGACTAAATGATCATTATAGGTCCTTTTCAACTACAAATATTCTACTCTGCTTCTATTTAATTCTATTCTATTCTATTCCATTCCATTTCAGCCTAAATAGTCAAAGATCTGAAGCACAAGCCCTGTGAAGAGAGGCTGAGGGAGCTGGAATTGTTTAGCCTGGAGAAGAGGAGGCTCAGGTGAGACCTTATTGCTGTCTATAACTACCTGAAGGGTGGTTGTGGCCAGGAGGAGGTTACTTTCTTCTCTCAGGCAACCAGCACCAGAACAAGAGGACACAGTCTCAGGCTGTGCCAGGGCAAGTTTAGGCTGGAGGTGAGGAGGAAGTTCTTCACTGAGAGAGTAATTTGTCACTGGAATGGGCTGCCCAGGGAGGTGGTGGAGTCATCGTCCCTGGAGGCATTCAAGGCACGTTTGGACATGGCACTTAGTGCCATGGTCTAATCTTGAGGGCTGTGGTGATGGGTTGGACTTCATGATCTTTGAGGTCTCTTCCAACCTTGGTGATACTGTGATACTGTGAGAGTCCTAGTATGGAGATTTTATTTCAGTAAATGTGTCACCCCAACAGATTTCACCTCTGGTTCTTATGGGTTACCCCTTACAAGGTGCCATTTTCCCTAGAACCACATTTTGATGCTAATTCCAGAAGAAGGGGAGGATATTAATGAGCTGTCCAGAGTAGGCACTGTTGGTAATCTTGTCTGTTGAAGGTAGGCATAATGAACTGGAAAGGTGTCCAGTTATAAACCAGTGCTTTACTACGCGTGGTTTATTTAGGCTGTTTGATTCTGTGCCATAGTTGTTCTTCATAATCATTTCAAAAAAGCGGCTAGATGTGTCTACCCTTAATAAGAGTATTTTGCTATTGTCAATAACACCAACAGATTTGGATGAGAATCTTGAAGGCCTTGGCACAGGCCTATGGCAGAAACAATGTGAAACTCAAGATTGATCCTTTCATGGGATTCCTGACACATCTAGCCACTTCACAGAGCAGTCATCATAGATTCAAACAGGGAACAGCCAAATTCATAGAATCGTAGAAGGTTTAGGTTGGAAGAGACCTCAAGGATCATCTAGTTCAAATCCCCTGCCATAGGCAGGGACACCTCCCACTAGTACAAGTCACTTAAGGCCTTGTCCAACCTGGCCTTGAACACCTCCAGGGAGGAAGCAGCCACAACCTCCCTGGGCAACTTGTTCCAGTGCCTCACCACCCTCACTGGAAAGTACTTTTTCCTCACATCTAGTTTAAATAGCCTCTTCCAGTTTAAACCCATTGCACCTCATCCTGTCATTACAAGACCTTGTAAATAGTCTCTCCCCAGCCTTCCTGTAGGCCCCCTTCAGATACTGGAAGGCTACTATCAGGTCCCCTCGAAGC
>VWZE01002385.1:169044-186544 GCA_013396675.1 Eubucco bourcierii
GGGCTCCAGAACTGCACACTGTACTCCAGGTGGGGTCTGATGAGAGCAGAGTAAAGGGGGAGAATCCCCTCCCTTGCCCCACTGGCCAAGCTGCTCTTGATTCAGCCCAGAACACAGTTGCTGTCCGGGCTGTGTGTGCACACTGTGGGCTCATGTTGAGCTTTTCATTAACCCAGACTCCAAGGTCCTTTTCCTCAGGGCTGCTCTCCAACCATTCACCACCCAGCCTGTGTTTGTGCTTGGGATCGCACCGACCCAGGTGCAGGACCTTACACTTGGTCTTGTTGAATTTCATGAGGTTAGTCTCAGCCCACCTCTACAGGTCCCTCTGGATGCCATCCCTGCCCTCTAGCAAGTCCACTGCCACACAGCTTGATGTCATTTGCAAACTTGCTGAGGGTGCACTTGATTCCTCTGTCCATATGCCTCAGGACTGTCATCACCAAAACGATGTTAAAAAGATGAGATTTGCTTCCCTCAGAACTTCCATTAGCCCTTTCAAAATAAAAATATTAAGGTTTTGGTGCAATTGACTTACCTTTGATGCTTTGTCTTGTGCTGTGGATAGTTGCTTAAAGTCAGTAAGTAAAAATACAAAAAGGATCATCTGGAAGATTTCTGTAATGATATGGTGTACATTTAGGATGTTTTGTCTACCAGTGCCAGACAAGAACAAGAAGTTATTCTGCTTTCCAGCTTTGCTGAAACTTGCATAGCTGTAATAGGAAATTTACTACAGGCCTACCCAACTTCTGAAAAAGAGAAACTTCTGTTTTCTCTGTGAAGCTGTGTGTATCATTTTGCCAGAAGAAAGTACAGTATATACAATCAGTAACTAGTGCTGCCTTATCACTTTTTTTTTTTTTTTTTTTTAAATAAGGCAGTTGCTCAGTTCCTTTGGAAATCATACTGAGGATTATCTAGATTTTAAATCAATATCAATAAGTCTGGGGCAATTTGCTTGGAACATCTAATTACTTTTCCCCTCCCATTAGATTTTCAGGCCAGCTGGTTACCGCAGGGCTTCAAATACCTTGGGATCCATCTTTCTCTCGGAGTTATTCTCAATTAACTTTGCATGTCTGCTTTAAGATCTTGGAGTTGGCAGTCCTAGGTGGCCAAATCTTCTATTAATTTATGGGCAGAGTCATTTCTAGTAACACGTTCTACATGTTGGCTTTGTTCACATCCTGCCAGTATTGCTTTTAAGATGTTATGGCAAGGAACTGAGAAAGGTATATCAGTAGAAAAAACAGTTAAAAAATCTGGATTGCCAAAGCCCCCTGGATCAGTTTATTAAGACTACAATAATAATAATTTTAAAAACTAAATATCTGATAAGTTCTGCAAATACTGCATATAGAAGACACTGTGTCTGTCATGATGGAAATGAACCAACCTACAGAGCCTCATTTGATCATGGAGACTTGGTTTCTTCTGGTAGTATTAATCCTCTCATAATTGGTAACCAAAAGTAGAAAGCTATCAGCAAGATTGCAGGGGCAGATCTGCTTTCCCTCTCTATCACATACAGCAGCTACTTGGCATAACCCCTACCAGAGCTGAGAATACTTTCCCATAGGATGTGTGGGAAAGCCTCAGCATCACTGAAAGCTCTCTTTGTACAAAATAAAACAATAGGAAAACCATAGGGATATCCTTTGTTGGCAAGAAAAGGGACTAGAAAATACTTATCCAAACTAATAACTAGACCTGGGAAAAGACACAATTGAACGAATCATAGAATCATAGAATTGTTTTGGTTGGAAAAGATCTTTAAGATTATGAAGTCCAACCATTAACCTACCACTGCCAAGTCACCACTAACCCATGCCACTAAGTGCCATATCTATCTGCAGGGATGGTGACTCCGCCATTACCCTGGGACGCCTGTTCCAAAGCCTAACAACTCCTTTGGTAAAGAAATCTTTCTTAATATTCCACTTAAACCTCCACTAGTGCAAGCAGAGACTGTTTCTTCTTGTCATGCTGCTTGTTACTTGGGAGAAAGGCCTGAACTCCATCTTGGTACAACCTCCTTTCAGGCAACTGTAGAGAGTGATGAATTCTACCTTCAGCCTCCTTTTCTCCAAATTAAATGATTCCAGTCCCCTCAGCTGCTCCTCATAACACTTGTTCTCTAGTCCCTTCACCAACCTCATTGTTCATCTCTGGACATTCTCCATCAACTCAATGTCCTTGTTGTAATGAAGGACCCAAAACTGAACACAGTGTTCAAGATGTGACCTCACCAGTTCTAAGTACAGGAAGACAATCACTTCCCAAGTCCTGCATACCACACTATTTCTAATACAAGCCAGGATGCTATTTGCCTTCTTAACCACTCAAGTAGACTGCTGGCTCACATTCGGCCAGTTGTTGACCAACACTTTTAGCTGCTTCTTTTGCCAGACAGCTTCTCAGTTGCACTTCCCAAGCCTGTAACATTGAATGTAGTTGTTGTGATCCAAGTGCAGGACCTAGCACATGAACTTGCCAAATAGCATACAGTTAGTCTCAGTCCATCAATCTAGCCTGTCTAGATCCCACTGTAGAGCCTTCCTATCCTTTAACAGATCAACAGCCCCTCTCATCTTGGTGTGATCTGCAAACTTACCTATACATATCAAAAAGATACCCTACCATCCTGACAAGGAGGGAAGTGAGAGAGCACCTGGGTGTACTTAGCTTCCAACAGTAGTTAAACCACAACAGACTTTGCACTACTCAAACACCAGTTCTTGCTCAGGAAGATCTCAAGCTTCTCTCAGCTGTTTTCTGAAACTCTGTAATGGGGAGGAAACATAATTACATGCATTTAGATTTTCCTTATCTTCTCCACATAGCTGATATTGTTCACTGCCAGAGCCAGGATATGTAGCCAGATGATCTGACCTAGTCTAGGCATCTTTGTATATTTTATGTGAAATATTGTAACTGGAAACTGAAATAGGTTCCCTGAAATATGCTCTGTTTTGCTTTTAAAGCCAAGGGTTTAAATGAGTCTCATCACTGTAGGCAAGGAACTTTTTCATGTGCAGGAGCTTCAGGATACTCAGTTAGGTTTCTATGGGTGTAAAGGAGACTCTAGTAAATGTTTTCACCAGAATTTCCTCACGTGCTGTGCAAGGTGGGGAAAGAGAAAACCTAGAGTTTAAGGCCAGAAAGAATCAGCCAAACACCTACATTGATGCACAATAAAAGTGAGCAAAATGCAGTAATTCACAAATTTAAAAGTTGCATTTTCAGGAAACAAGAAAAGCACTATTCATCATTATCTTTGGCTTGTTCCTGTGCTATATTACACTTGCTATTGTAATACTTCAAGGCTTATTGGAATATTCTAAGAGAAATTGGTACTTCCCTGAAAGTTCAGAGCAGAATCTAACTAAATTAGATCATTGGTTGTAAAAGAATAACAATGATAAAATCTATGTCATTCATTGATTTGCTAAGTGGTACAAAAACCTAATGTATAAAGAATTCTTTCTTCATGGCTCTTGGGCACTGAATCTGTTTGCTCTTCCTTTGCTTCTCTCTCTTTAACTCCTTCCCTAATGTTTCCCAGATAACACATGAGCCTTGCTGGTTGTTTTCTATCTGGGGAGAGATAGAGGTTGGCATTGGCCCCTTCTGGGCTTTTTCTCTGTCTGAGGGGGAAGATTGGATTTCTGTCTTATTTCTAAATTGTATATAGTTGTAAATGCATGTAAATACATTTTGTATTCATGTTAGTAATCTTGGCTTTGCTGTAAAATACAACTTTATCTTACTTCCAAACTATCTGAGATGGTCTGGTGAATTTTAATGGGGGCATGGATGGGAAATTCCTAACCTATCACAACTATTAGAAAATTTTTAAAAAGCATCAAACAAACAATAAAAAAAAAAATTAATTTTTTTGCCTTCAAAGTCCATCTGGTAGTTAGTTGTTTCAAGACCTGCACTTGCAAGGCTGTTCACTCTGATGGAGGGGTGTGACATTTTTTTCCTCTAAAGTTTCTTATACTTTGTAATTGAAACAGTTTTCTGTTTTACTTTTTAATAATCCTCCTTCTCGCAGTTTGCTTCTTACAGTGAACATTTTATGAAACTTTTAAACATTTCTGTGACTCTCATGTGAAGATGTTTTGAATGTGTATCATTCTTTCAACACTGTGGGCTGCAGATCACCCCATTTACGGCTTTACCCTAATAGTAGATCAGCTACCCTATCTTTACAGAGAGGCATGAGAATGTCCTTTGTTAGTACAGTACTGCACAAAAAGCTTGTCTTCTGTTATTTTTTTGTCCTGAACTCTAGGTCACAAAACTGATCTCAGTTCACTCTACAGCAATGAACCAAAAATGCAATTGTAGAAATATAATGGAAATAGAGTTTTGTTTGTTTGTGAAGTTTGAAGCATGTTACTTGCTTGATACTAACATCTTCCTTGCTGCCAGGTCAAAACCAAGCCTTTAGATCAGCTGGGAGTATTCATTGACATATCAGTAGTTTGTACATGCCATCTTGAAAACCACCTATAAAGCAAAGGCCAAAACCCAAATCTGCCACAATCTTGATGGGACAGCTGCAATGGTGAATAATTTAGGTGTCTAAATGACCACTTTAGACTTCTAGCTTAGAAATTCATTCTAGCACTCTAGCGAGTATAGGTACTTGAAAGAGGGGCCTAAGTTTGATGGAAAATTGTGAGCACTTGTGAAGATTTCTGGAGAGTAATCCTGTTAAAGTGTATACATTATCTCAGCTGGAATATCTCTCTTTGAAGCTTTAGGAGGTGTTTTTTTGTTGGTTTTTTTTGTTAACATATACTTAAAATAGATCAGGTGCCTTATAATACTACTTGGTGTTAGACCTGACCCATCTATAAGCATACACACAACATGAAACATTTTAATGTCTGAAGGTAGATGCATTTATTCCAGCTCAAAAGTATTGAAACATAGTTTCTCAACAAGGGGATGATACAGCGATACTGCTGGACTTGAAAAAGAACAACCATCCAGGCCTGCTGGTATACGAATGGAAGGACTTTGACAGTAAGTATAGTCTTCAACCAGGTTCATTGGAACCTGAGGGGGAACAAAATGACCATCCCTGCCTGTGAGAGTGGTGTTGGAAAGGCATACTGTCCTTCTACGTTAGCCACGTAGCAAGAGTTGTTTCACAATCCGTTGTTCAACATTTACTAAAGAAGCACCAGTGAAGGAGGTAAGGACTGAACTCTGAGGCTCTGAGTTAAATTTCCACTTCTCTCGCAGTTATTGGTAGCTATTGACAGTGACTCAAACTCAACACCGTGCTGGTACCTGTAAGAGTTTGTGATGATTAGAGTTTATTTCTTAGGAAACAAATTGTTGGGTAAAGCCCACTGGGAAATGCAGGCAATTCACATGTGGTTTAGTTTGTTTTCACTCAACCAAGAATATTTCTTAAAAAGAAAAAAAAAAGAAAGAAGTAGTTCCACTCCATCAACCTGTAGTATTTTTACCATTTTTGCTGACATTTCTGAGGATTACGCTGGATGCTGCAAGAAAGCTAAGTGGAAAAGCTAGCTGTCTTCCTACAGGAGGAGAAAAAGATGATCCTGGTAAATGGGACATGCTGGGAATATGAAAGTTGTCAAGAAATCATTGTTTGGGGTTGCCAACACTTTTGCCCACAGCTTCAGTCCTTGCCAGCTCTAGCCTTGTTTCAACAAACCAGTCAATTCTTAATTGCACATTGGGATGCAAAATGCACTTTTGACTCTCAGCTTAATTTAATGAAATGGTTTGCCATCTTTGTGCCTAGAGAATGTCAGAGGTGTTCTGCATAGACACTGTTTTTTTTCAACTGGTTTACTAACATCATTTTGCTATTCGTACCTAGGGGATTTAGGAAAAACACGGTTCCTGACACAGTTGCCATGAAGGCCTAATGTTCATAAATGCCAGGTTGTCAGTCTCATCAGGTCTAAGCAACTGAAATAGAAGGTGCTTTTTAATGCTACCCCAGAGTCAATTAAAATACAGTAATGCTGACATCTGCAGAATACAGAATGATCAAAGTAAAGAATGCCCATACAGCTTCTGACATAAAAACAGTGTGTTTGGCGGTAGAGTGACACAGTGTAACAGGTCAGGTAATTATGAGAAAATCTATGATGTATCTGTTGCAATTGCTTAGCTTCTTTCCATTATCAGAGCCATCAAACAGAACAGCGCTCTCACTTCTCCTGATGGATCGTAAAGCTAGTGACACCCTCGCTCTCCTGATACAGATGGCATCTCAGGAGCAGCTGAATTAATTTGACAGTAAATTGGTGATAGCAATTGCTGTTTTCTCTTTTTCTATTATTTTTATTATTTTTTTTAATTGCACCAGGACGGCATTAAGCACTCTGGGAATAGTTCTGAAAGCCTGTGCCATGATTAGCAGTGTACCCTCCTCTTTCGTAAACCTTTTCCATTGCTTTTGCTGCTGTTTTATTTACATGATAATTACTCAATGGCAACAAAAATTTTATTCTCTCCCATCTCCCCGCTCTAACTCTCACTATGAACTATGTGCATTAATTATGATGATTAAAGAATTATCTCTTTTTTTTTTTCTTGATGTGTTTATTAAATTAATGAAGGAATCTGACACATGGGCTTGTATGCTTAGGGTACGGTTATGCTAAAGTCATGGGTATATTTTAGATGGCTGCATATTTTCTGCCTCAGTAACATTATAATTGGCTTAATGGATTTTCAGTTATGTGCATTGGCTTTCAAAGCAGACTAATTACAGCTTTTTACATTAAATTCTAATAGATTTCAATTTATCTCCTCTAAATTATCACAATAATTATAGTAATAAATTAGGCATGTAGCTGTCATTAATCTAAACAATTTGAGTTGGGTATTATAGCTGCACGACACAGACTATGTTTCCTAAATATGTATTCAAATATATTCCTAACAGTATAATCATTTTGTGGGAGGGTCTCATTTCCCAACAAGCTGCAAAACCCAGAAGGTAGAATGGAAGGAAAGACAAGATGAGATGGTGGAGGGGCATGGAAAAGGGATCATAGAATGGAACATAAGTCAAAACAGACCAAAATCAGAGACTACTGCATACAATTAACAATGTCTAAAGAATAGTCTTGAATAGAAACCTACCTGAAGCATCCTGTCAAACCTCAGACTCCATCACTAATCCATTACCATTTTTTCTCCCCTCATATAAAAATGTGTTCCAGATGTTTCATTATTCAAGAACACCTACTTGAATAACTGACTGAAACATGAAGTCTTATCTTCCACAGGAAATTTTGGCAGGGGCAATTTTGATTCCATTTCTCATTTTCAATTTTCAATTATTTGGAACACATCACTAAATGGAATGCTGGGGAAAAAAATGATGTAGGAAATTCATATCACCATTGCTTTTGAAATTAAGATCATTCCTCACTTTTATCTTTCCCTCCATTGAGAGCTATGAGAGAAGTATTGTCTTGACTAGTCAGCTTCACAATCGCTCTTCAGCTAAATGCTATGAAGCACTGACACACACATGCAACTTTCCATGTCAGCCAAGCCACCAAGTTTGCAGGATTTAAGCTTGGGACAATTCCCCTTGCATTCTTCTGTTTCCTCAGTTCACCTCTAGCAATACATCTTCCTGTGTGCTTTAAACCCAGAATAGTTGAACCCTTCATGTTGCTGTATAGTCACAAGTCTGCCTCAAAAGTGGTTCAGGCAGGATTGCAGTGAAGACCAATAGTCAGTTGGTTGTGATGTGTGCTGGACACTGCACACTTGCAGGTATGGCAGTGCTGTCCCTCTCTGGAGGTTAAAGCTAATTTGATTGTGCCTATACAAATGCCCATCCATGCCGATGTGCTACGAAGGAGGGCCACCATGCAGCAGAACACAATAGCTAAAGTATAGAGACTACTCTGATGAAAGAAAGAAGGAAAGAAGGAAGGAAGGAAGGAAGGAAGGAAGGAAGGAAGGAAGAAATAAATAAATAAATAAATAAATAAATAAAGAAAGAAAGAAAGAAAGAAAGAAAGAAAGAAAGAAAGAAAGGGAAGAAAGAGAAAGAAAGAAAGAAAGAAAGAAAGAGAGAAAGAAAAAAAAAAGAAAGAAAGAGAAAGAAAGAAAGAAAGAAAAGAAAGAAAGAGAAAGAAAGAAAGAAAGAAAGAAAGAAAGAAAATCACACTCCAAAGGGCAGCAGACCCTTTACACCCACAGGCTCATGAGGATGAGTGAGACCACAAGAATTTAGTGCCATGGTATACACGTGGACACAAACATGTGTGCACCTGTGAGAACATGTTAATACCTTGCATGCTTACCAGAAAGGACCTCTAGGCTCTTCCTCAAACGTGAAGCACTGATAATTCAGTGAAGTGCCATTTACCTGTTGCGCATACACTGCCTGGATAGTTTCCATTTAGTTCTATTGTAATACACTTTAGTAACATATAATACTGGGGAAGTTTTATCCCACAAAAGAGAGAAAGATTTAATTTGTGTTATAACCAACACTACTTTATTATCCTGATATGTAAAAATGGGGGCATGGCATTATGTAACACCTGGGTGCAAATTCATATTTACTGAGTAGTCCTCTGATCCTAATTATCAAATATTAGACTGTAAAGATGCTTAATATAGCTTTTGGCTATTTCCTTTATGATAGTGTGAAGGAACTTGTGTAAGCATTAAGAGGATTGGAGAAGTGAGCCTTGTAAAAAAGCCCAAACTTTCAAATGCCTGTACTGAAGTTAAAGTACCCTCAGAACACTGCTATCATATATATACATCCATATATATTACATCATGTTTAAAGCTTTTCTGAGCACCAAAAAGGAATATGTAATGTGCAGTTTCAGCTGAGTATTCATACATAAAGACACAGTACCTTTCTATTATACCTCCTCTTGATAAAAAGAAGCCAGTGGCATTTTTCCTAGTGACCAAATCGTTTTGCAATTTCAGGTAGTTCTGTGAATTTGGAGAGGTTTAAATTGGTAACACTTAAAATAATAGCACATTGATTTGTGCAGCTCTGCAATCAAATTCCTCTGGAAGGATGTATGACCTCTCCATTAATATGAAATGAGCTCCTTGTGATACCTTAATGAATATGCAGAGTCCCCTTAGTGACATGAGTAACATTTGAAACCTTTATGCATTTTCAATGGGCAGTCACCTCAACTAATCCTCTGTGCAGGTTCATTCGTAGTCATATTTCCTGTTATCTGCTTACAAAGTTAAGATGTTCTTACTGTTTGAAATTTGTCACTTATTCCAGAAGAAGGAAAAGAAAAAGCATGTGATGGCTTTAATGGGCCATGTGCCAAGATAAATGGTCCCTGCTGTGTATGTTAGATTTGATGCAAGTGTACTAGGTATGATATTACTTCCTATACAGAATATTGCAGACTTATGGCGACCTTTGTCCTTTGTCTTGATGATTGTATGAAATATTTATCTCTGAAATAGTAATGCTAAAAAGAATTGTTCTGCAGTGTACTTGGTGGCTACAGCTGTGGACAGGGATTCAGATGTCAGATCCTATTCCTGTCTGCACCATAGTCTCAATGGGTACATTTTTCTGTGTCTCGGCTTCCTCACTTGTCAAAAAGAAAACATTATCATTAACTTAGTCCTAGGAGTTTTTTTGCACCTTACCTGAATAAGCTGGTAAAGCACACTGAGACTCCATACATTGTAAAACTTTCTGATTATAGCAATGAGAATTACTACTGGACACAGCACATAATCTTATTTTGCTGACTGACCATAATAGCTAATCTTTAACAACATGACCTAAGAAGTACTTTCCAATCTGACATTCTTGAAAAGTTGCAGGATAATTCAGCACATTTCCATTTGAAGGCACATCCTTAAGGATGTATTTGGGAGGATTTGAGAGTCTCACAGCTCATTTAAATCTTTTGATTGAGATCAAATAATGGGTGTACCTTTTCTTTAAGCCCATTGATAGTTAACTTAAAAATAGATTCTCGTAAAGACGATTTAAAAAATATACAACAGCTTTTTTTGTTCTACATGTCACTCACAGAAGGTATGAAAAGCTTTTATAGATTGCTGTCCTACTCATTTCTGTATGCCTAGAATGAAACACACCAGGCATATTCCGTACCTACATATCCTATATGGAGTCAGCTCTTGTCTGCAACCCCTTTTTCACTCTAAATAATCTGTTAAGTACATCAATTTAAGGTAATAACAAAGTTAGTTACTGCTTTTAGTTTGGGTCTTATTTGTTGTTGTAGTTGGGTTTTTTTTTAATTGGTTGGTTGGGGTTTTCTTTAACCCAGCTGATGGGCTCTACTTCCTTGGAGGCCTATTTACATCACTGGTTACTTATTTTTCCTGTCTTTCCAAAAAACCCTTGCACTTTCATTTATTGTTAAAACAGTGCTATCTAATGCTCTCCACAAAGCCCACAAAAGCCTACTATAAAAAGTGGAAAAAAAGAGAAGAGAAAAAGAGGGGTGGAGATATACTTGGCATTTTGTTTGGTTGGTTTTGGTTGTTTTTTGTTTTGGGTTTGTTTTTTTTTCCCTCTCTTCCCAGCAGTCCAAAGCTTGCAACATCCATCCCTGCCTATATAGCTGTATTTCCACATTGTTTGTAGCCAGTGGACACAGGGATGAAAGACATAAGTAAAGGGAGAAGAAAGAATTGCATAATTAACATTTAAAATTAATTCATGACCCAGTTAAAAGGATGAGGGGGTTATTAATTAAGGTGGGAAACCCTGTGGGCATGTGAGATTTAGAGAGTTTTAACTTACCAGCCAGGTTAAAAGGCTTTCTAAAGGTGTAGTCAACACTCAGTAAATTTGGAATGCAGTTAATGAAAAAATGAAAGGTGAAAATATGTTGTAAAAGGTTTTTTCAAGGGGAATAAAAATTCTAAAATATACTGAAAATTAATTAGGAGAAATCCTGACAAATGCTTCATCAGAATTTGAGAAAGAACCTAGTCAGATTCTCATGTTTTTCAAACCTGTTTAGCTTCACTGAGCACAGGGGATTCTTAGATGTTATTAAGACAGAGATTTCATAACCAAATATACTGTTAAAATTTTCTCAGGTTCTAAGAATTTCCGCAAAATTGATGGGTTAAGAACTGTAACAACAATAACTGATAGTACTGCAAACAAACTTTTGACACTTTTGAAATTACAGGCTTCCTTTGCAGATATGGCATTTAAAACTTGTTTTTAATTGCCATCATGAGTTCCTTCTTTTCTCAGACATCTGTGACTGGAACTGCCAATTTAGAGTATAAATATGTTATCTTTCTCTCCTCAAGGGCTTGCATCACAAATTCTTCTAGCACTGGTCCAGGTACCTTGGGGTAAAACTTAGAATGTATATGAGTTTAAGAAGTCCTCATATCTTCTTTTTTATTTGTTTGTTTGTTTGTTGTTGTTCTTGGTTTTGGGTTTTTTTGTTTGTTTGTTTTATTTTGGGATGGTGGGGTTTTTTTTTTGGGGGGGGGGGGTGTTGGTTTTGGTTGTTTGTTGGTTTTTTTCTTCCCTATTATCTTTCTATATCTCAGTGTATTTAGATTTTGCAGTTAAAGTTCAGGGATAAAGCCTTCTATAAATTTCTTGCACAACCAATGACAAATACCTTGGTCAAAGAGTTATTTTATAAATTTATGAAAAAGAAGTGTGTCCTTTTTTACTTATAGTATTTGAAGTGGATTGCATGGCTTACTATTTATTTAGTCAATTTCACATTGCAGTTACCAACTGATACATATTAAGGCTAATTGATTCCAGTTGACTTTAAATGTATATTTCTTTGGTTTGCTAGTTGTGGCTCTGTCTCATAGATGTTTAGCAAAATCTCAATCACAATTTAGATGTTGTAACAAAAGCTAATTGTGCAGACAACCTTTGCTTTTTATCAGTTGTCCTTCTTAGAATACTAAAGATTTTAAAAAAAACTAGAATTAGTAAACAAAAGATGACAGTCAAAGTGATGTGGAAGTGTTACTACAAACCATTCGAAAATTAGGAGGAAAAGGAAATTATGATCAGCAGAGACAGACCAATGTTAATGCAATTTGGGTCTTTTTATACACAGAAAATGTCATATTAGCTGCGTTCTATTACTGTTCCCTAGGCAAGCAGCAATCTTCATTGCTTTATGATTCTCTTTTTCTTTATAATACTGCAGCATTTTGGTGTGAGAATTTTAAAATTAAAGCTCCTTATTGTGCAGGCAGGATGTCCAGTTTTATTCTATCAAATGCCACAGAAACAAAGGGAACAATCCATTTTTCCTGATAGAAGCCAACAGTTCGTAAGAGGTTTGAGATGAGTGTAAGGATACAATTTGCCTAGAGAGTGCCTGAGGATCAAGACAACCTGACTTTCTACGGAATGAGTCTGTCAGCTGGCATCTTGCAGTAATTGCTTCCCATGGCAGGACCTTACCAGCCGAGGGAGGACTGCTCTCGTCAACCCAAGAATCAATTTCTACAGTAGCTGAATGATAATTGTTTGCTAAGGCTTGGGGAACTTGTTGCCAAGTCTGAAAAAGGGGCTAAAGCTGTGATTGGCACTCATTAACCCGGGATTTGGATTTGATGATTTACCTTAGTGGAAGAATGTGTGGCTGGTAAAGGAGGGAGAGGAGCGCAAAATGTTCTTTTGTTTGGAGGAAACAAATAAGATCAACTGTAGAATGGGAATCTGAATGTCAAACCTGAAATCCTATCTGTCTTCATTCAAAAGGGACTAAATAATATGCATTACAAGTAATCTGAATGCTTTTTTTAAAGTAGAAACATGTCTTGGGCACATTTTTTTCCCCCTTATAGATACTTCTGTGTGTTTTGATTATTATGTTAAGAACATCCTGATGGCTGGTGTCCTGAAGTTAGATTGCTGAATTACACAGCAAAGAGAGGGGGAGAAGGCATGCTAGTTTTAGGAGATTGACTCCTGACTTCCATAGCGAAGCTTGTGCTTTTGCAAGAAATAATTGCCACTGTCTGCTTTCTGCTGCATATGTTTATGCTTAGGTACAGTTGTGCTCAGTGATGGCAGCTGGACAACTGAGTATGCTGTGTTCTAATCCTATGAAAACATGCCTAATTCCAGGTATTATGATAGCCAAAATGCCTGTCACACAGCATTTCAACAGGTAGACCAAACATTCTGGAGTATGATTTAGAGTATCAGCCTTTGATACTGCCTTTACAGTTGTCTTTCCTAGTGTGACCTTTCAAAGTCTACTGACTGACATATAGCTACTTTTATTCCATATCACAACCAGTATACTCACATATGTCTACTGCTGTTGGTTTAGAGAGAAGCACAAGGCAATGACTAAGTACAGTGTTTAGACATCTGCTTTGGGGTCATGCTCTATCAGGATTCCCTGTATCATCTTTAGTACCTCTCAATGTTGTGGTTTGTTTTGGTTTTCTATTCAATTCCAGACGAAGTTTTTCACCTCAACTCTGTATATGTGATTCACCAGAAAGAAAGCAGTCTCTATTTCAAGGGTCTGATCTCAGCAAGGCTGTCTCTTTCAGATCCTTGTGTGTTAGGCTCTCCAGTATGGTAAAAGTGTGGCTCCTGCAGCCTAAAAGTTGCCCAAGGGTATTTGTGGAGCTAGTCTTAGCTGTAGTGGGCTTTAGATCACAGCAGTCTCAACAGAAAATCTTGCCATAGGAATTGCATCATCTTCATGTGTATCAATGCACATTAAAAAGAACAATGTTGTGCAAAATAAGAACAATGTTGTGCAAAATAAGAACAATAATGTTAAAAAGATAAGACTATTTAGCTGTTAAATGTCAGGAAAAAAACCCACCAAAACCCAAAAAACCCAAAACAAATAAAACAACCAAACAAAAATACACCACCCATTTTAACCTGTGCAACTTTATTAGCGCTCATCCCAGGCTGCCTCATGTAGAATTTCTCTTGAGGCTCTGAGTACAAAGGGAAAATCACCTTCCTGGCCCTGCTGGCCACACTATTTCTAACACAGGCCAGGATACGTTACTGACCTTCTTGGCCACCTGGACATAGTGCTGGCTCATATCCTCTTGCTTGTCAACCAGTACCACCAGGTCCTTTCCCACCACACAGCTTTCCTGTCATTCTTAGTCAAGCTTGTAGCATTGCTTGTGGTTGTGGCCCAGGTGCAGGACCCAGAACTTGTCCTTGTTGAAGCTCATACAATTGACCTCAGCCCAACTTATCCAGATCCCTCTGTAGAGCATCCCTACCCTCAAACAAATCAACACTGCAAACTAAGTTCGTGTCATCTGAAAACTTACTGAGGGTGCACTCGATCTGCTCATCCAAGTCACTGACAAAGATGTTGAACTGGAGCTGTCCCAATACTGAGCCTTGGGGGACACCACTTGTGACTGACCTCCAGGTGGATTTAACTCCACTGACCATCACTCTCTGGGCCCAGCCAACCAGTGAATGCTTTACCCTGCAGAGCATGTGCCTATCTAAGGAGCTAGTTTTTTAATGAGAATGCCACGAGAAACATGTCCATAGGTAATTTGAAGCATTTTTTCACAACTTCCCATTTCTAGAGAATTCAGTCTCTGAACTTCACTGGGTTGCAGCTTCCAGTGCATTCTGAATGCAAACCTGGTTATTCAGTTTACATGGCATGATGCAGATAGTCTCATATCACTCATGGTCCCTTAGTAAATCAGTTGTGTCCTCAGTGGCAGCAGGAAGAGGGTATTTGGATGTGAATTAGGAAGCTAGTTTAACTAATTGCTAAGACATGCTGGTTCAGAGACAAATATCCTACAATAAACTGACCTGTGGAAACCTCCATCTTAAAAATTACTTCCTTGTTCTGTCTCCTGATCTAGGAAGGTTCATGTAAAACGCTGTATTATTTCAGAAGAACTGCATAGGTTCAAAAACTTAGTGGAACAGAATTCTTTAGATACCACAGACTGCAATTTGATCACAGGGGAATACATTCCCTCCTTCCAAAGAGTTTGGATATAACATGCTATACCTTCAGTGCAGGTCTACAAGCAAATCAGTGTGAACAGATGTCAAGTTACAGAATCCCAGCCCGGCAATGGGTTTGCATTCAGACTCAAATGGGGGAAAGCAGTTTTGTAAAAATGCCAACTTTTCTAACAGTTGCAGCCAAGAAAGTTATATTAAATGAATCTTCCACATACAAAAAGCCACAGTGCCTTATTAAACCAGTCCCAAAAGAGCCAATGTCTTTTAACTAGAAGGATACCTTATCTAAGGAACACGATTTTAAATCTAAATCTAGAGACCAAGTGTGATATATGCACAACCAATGGTGATTTTAAGTGTGACACATGTGTGTGTTTTCCAACTAGCAATGAACTATGTACGAATGCTATTCTATATGCTGCAAGAAACAGTATACATGACATCATGCATCCAATGGTTTATATGAAACAACTAGGGTGAAATGCTTCTTTGAGATTGTTAAATCTGTAGACCCAGTAAATTCACAGAATGAGGCCCTTAAATGAGTATCTCTAAAGTGTGCCCCAAGCTGTTCTGGAGAAGTAATCATAGATAATCGTAATCATAGAATGGTAAGGTAGTAGCCACAGACATCAAAAGCTAAATGAAGTGGCACTATTTTGAAGTCCAGGCATTTTTTCTTAAACTATGAGTTTAAGACACACAAAAATACAGAGAAGAAAGCACACTCCACAAAGTTACATCGTAGTATTGACATGGAAGTATTTTGTGAGAGTGCATTTTGATGGCTGGTTTGGAAATGGCAATGACCTCTCACTTTCACTCCTAACTTTGTTGGGACTGACTCCGTACTCCCACCAAGTAGGTTCATGACTCAGAAACAGATGTATTTTGGTGGCTGTATTATGCAAACACATGAAGATGCCCACTTCTGTATTTCCTGTGCTCCTTCCTTCAAGTCTGCTAGTGGAAAGCAATGTGGCACTGGTTATGTCTGATGTACATTTTTCAGTCAATAAGCCTTGCATGCCATATCTTTATTTTACACATTCCTGTAGAATTACAGGGATGGTAAGCATTATATTTATGTCTGCGCTTTTAAATAATTTACACAATAACTTCCTGGGGTAATCCTTACACTTTGCCTTGAATATACGAAGTTTAAAGTGAGCATTATAGTATCAAAGTATTGCACAGCCAAGAGTTTCTGAAGGTTACACTGATGAAATATGATGAAATTAGTAAAGTGAAACCTTATATGCAAAGATGTTTTCTTTGTTCTTGAATAGAACATCTTACATCAAGGTCTCTATTCTAATGCTCTTAGAGAATACCAAAATAATAGTGTTAGAAAAAAAACCTATCAGATTATATGTTTTGTGGCAAATGGCTTCTGCTGTGCTTCATTTCAGAAAAGTGGTTGAAGAAATGTTCTGTACTTTACATTCTCCTTGGCAGAAATCCTAATCCTAAAGTAGCATTAATTTTTATCCAGCGTCTAAATCACCTTGTGTTCAGAGGCTTCAATTTATATAATTGAAAAATCATTACAAATAATGTATATCTCTCGCTCTCTCTTCATCCTTCTGCAGCACACACAGCCCATGACATCCTATTTGTGCTAATTCTCCTGGAATGAGATGTGTTGGAGCGTGACTGATAATCTTAATTTGTGAATGCTGCCTAAAAGGAGGATATAAAGTTACCTTGGATATGGATGATGGATAAAGAGGTATTCTCCATCACTTTACATGTTACAGGTGTCTTTTAGCAACGAATCTTATGTGGCCATGATGAAACACTGGCAAGAGCTAATCATCTGTAAATGAGCACTGTTTCACTGAGAGTGAGGTGATTCCATGGTGCTGTCCCAATAAGCAGTTAATGATGATGTCAGCTTCAACACTGCTGACATTTGTGTCTTTTTCTTGAATGACTAGCCCAGTCAAATTTACCTCAGCCATAATATCCTTTCCTTAGCAAACACATTCCCTGTGGGAAAAGGATATGGACTTAGAACAACACTGATTTAGATAATAGATCACTAAGCCATGAGGTTTTTTGTTTCTCTGAGAATCTATGAATTTTTTCCAAATTTTGTGTGGCCACATCTGTTAGACTCCCTTCCATGTGGCGGATTTGGAGTCAGCAGGACTTAAATGGTCCCCTGCCAAAACCCACAGAACTGCATGAATACAGTGCTGAACCTGACCTTATAAGCTCAGCTGGTTTGTGGGCTCCATGGAGGATATTTTTATCCTAACACTGATATTTGTTTTCTTTCAGCATATAAATTGCTCTGTGTACAGTTTTCCACTCACACTGATGGTCATTATGTCACTGCAATGTGTACTCTTACTAGCTTGGTCCCTTCACTGTTCTTACACAATGTTATGGCTTTTGAGTTGAAGACTGTCTCCTTTTGGGCTGAATGCATCTCCCTCCATGGACAGCTGTGTAGTCATTGGTTGTACCAAAGGAAAACTAGACCAACAGAATTACCAT
>VWZE01002385.1:189044-201574 GCA_013396675.1 Eubucco bourcierii
TAAAATAAGAGAGGCAAGGACATGAATGGAATCAATACTGTTGACCAGACATAAGCTTAGATGAAGTGGGTTTTAAAATTTTATTAATTTTGCACTCACATATGTTGCTTTCTAAGGATGAGTCACGATCCGTAAGCTTAGAAAGTCTTCGGAAACTTAATTTTATCAATGGACTTGAGTGAAAGAAGTGCAAATCTGCTATCAAATAATCTGTGGTATAAGGGTTAGAATATATCCTTCGGTTTTCAGGACAGATCAGAAATATTTTAGATAACTGTTTTAAAACTACACTGAAACGCCACCAAATGTAAGTTATATAATCAATTTTAAATTCTTAATTCCTTGGTGGTGTATGGCATTTTTGAAGAAGATTAGTATTGTCAAATGATATGATTTATCATTTACATATCAGGATGAGGCTGGAAAAGCCACAGAATCATAGGAATTTCACTCTATGGGATATTTCAAGATACTATAAGCATTTCCCTGTTGGCGTATGGTGTAAAACAAGCAGAATTCAAGGAGGAATCCCAGACCCAGCAGAATTTCTGTTCCCTATAGGTCAGTTGTGTAGGTGCCAGAGCATAATTGCACAACAGCAAGAGCGCACAGTTTTGATCACAAATCACTAATGAAGGGCATGACCCGTTTTCCACTCATGGGATAAAACCGACCAAGACAAAGCAAGCTCTAAGTAAGGACTGATGGGAGAAGGCCCTACACTCCACTTTTCAGGCAACAAATGAATGCTGTCATTATTAAAAATTAATTATGATAATGAGTTGAAGACTACACTCCAAGTTGTTTGGTTTTTGCAAACTAACAGCTGTTGTGGTTCTTTCTCTATGCTCAAGACTGCATGGTCTGTCATTTATTATTCCTTACAGAGTCCAGAGTATGGCTCATAACAATATAAATATGGATATATGCTTAAAATCATGATTAAAAATAGTTACTGCTCATGGACAGTAGTCAATTTGCCAACATGAATAAAAACAATGCTATTTTTAAAAATGAAGCATGACATATAATGGACAAGCCTGTAAAATTCAAATAATTAAACTTTTTCAGAGTTGGAAATGACTGAGTGTTGAAAAATGTTTTACTATAAAATAAAAAATGACCAAAAGTGGGGGAGTTTGTATTTATGGGAAAAAAAATTAAAAAAAAAAAATATAGTATGCTTGCAGGCTGACATTTTGCATGCCAAGTTTCAGCCTAAAGCAAAATTTAACAACTCAGTTATAAATCCCTAAAAATAGGGTTTTGTAATGGAAGTGCTGACACAACTTTATCTATCAGAATGAGAGTGGAACAGCTATAATTAAAAGTACATAGTTGTCTTTGACTAACATAAATAGCTGTCAGGATGGCCTCCAATAAAGTTCTCCATGTTATTTTGATTCCAACACAACGGAAGCAACTCCTTATTCCAGCATGCCGAGACAAATTATCTAAAATTATAGGGTCCTAGGCTCTCACTACAAATAGCACCCAAACACTCCCACAAGCTGAAGTCGAGTGGCACTAAGAGTTCCAGCTGTTGTAAGGGACAAGGACCTTGTCTTGGTGCTGTTCTATGAGACCAAATTGGTTGTTTTTCTTCTGCAGTTCATTATGCGGATGATCAGTGTATTTTCACTGCAACTCACCAACTAGGCCAAGCCTGTGGCTTTAAGTCCCTTTAAATTGCTAGCTGTCACTGTGGTTTCTTGGTTTTGCAGTGACTCTTGGTTTTAATGATACTTCACTGAATAGGTGATACGTAATTAAACTTTTCCGACAAGGCTTCTTCTTCCTGACTTTTCCCAAACCTTCTCTTACATTTCTAGGAAAAGAACTCAGCCATTTTTATATATTTAATGACACACTTAGCTTTTATCTTGTACACCATCTTGTTGGTTTGGTTTTACCTCCCACATATTTTTCTTGTTTCTCTCTCTCCTTGTGTATGTTGGTCTCCCATTGCCTTCCTTTTCCTTTTTTTCTATCTATATGGTTCTTTTTCCCAGTTGCCTCTTTAACCCAACACTTTGCATCAGTGTCAGGCCTTTCCTGGCGGGGCTTCATTCTAAGGTGTTTTTGCAAATTCAACTCACTTAAATCACTGTTTTGGATACTTAGTGCCAGACTCCTAATGTCTGTCTCTTCTTTCATGAAACACTTGAATTTAAACCTAATAGTTGAAAAAAAAAATGCAAAAGTCAAGCACTTAATTTTGCAAACACTTTCACACATGTGTAACTTTGTATGAGTTGTGTCTGTTATGGCTTTAATTGGAGAAATGGGGGCTGAGGCATAGCTTTGCAAAACACGATGTGACTGGGTTTTTCTGCAGAGTCAAGAATTCTCTTCCCCTACTGTAACGATACTTTGTGTAACCTGTGTGATACGTTTCCATCTTCAAAGGTGAACTTAAAAAGTGAGTTCTGTCTTAAAGGAGAATTCTTCTTCTAGACTGTGCTCTCAGAACAAGGAAACTCCCCACAGGTCTGCTGATGTAAACAGCAAAAAATCCATTTTCTCTTACAGGACGTTTAACTGATTTTACTGTTGCTGTAGCAATTTAATCAGGAGGAACGCTTCAGAGACAAAGGTGGAATACACATTGCTAATAATCAGGTGAAAATAAATAAAAAAACCAAAAATTAGAAATATGAAACTTGAAACAACATTCATTTTCTAAAATTCAGAATTTTAGTTCCATGAAATCTAAATCTAAGATTTAAACAATATTAATTCTATTTTGCATATGTTTAGTTTAGAAATTTGTGGAGGTTGTATGAAATCGTAGGCTATTTTAAAATAGTTTAATTAGAATATTAGAAAATTACTTAGTTTTGATTAACTTACAATGACTTTTAAAAAAAAAAAATAAAATTTTGAAGCCAGTAGGGGGGAAAATTAAATTAAGATTAAATAAGAGATGGTCTTTTACATCTTGTATATAAGAAATGTGTAATTGTAAGACAGATATTATTTATCCTTTTGTGTTTCTTCCATAATTCTTTCTTTTTATCCTGAGTTTGCTTATACAGGTCTCTTGGATAAGGCTGGAACTCTCATTGCATCCCAGGACAGTCCCTCTTTTCAGGTAGTTTTAGCTCTCAATTTTCAGCCTCCTGCCTAACACAACTCACCCGAGGCATGGAGATATCCGAACATAACACAAACCTTGTCATGTCTTATTGCTTAAATAACACAATAAGGAAATTAAAAGACTTTCTGGTTATGATATTCATTGTTACGGCTTATGAAGTCTTGGAGAATTTCAGGAAATTGATTACCCAGGGGGTGATTTTGGTACCTATGGTTGAAAAAAAATAATCCCTAAGAACAACAAAGAACCCCTGACTGAAAGTCTTTTGATATTAATATGAAATATATACCCCTGTCCATCCTTTCAGAGCTGGGATCAGGCAGTGGTATAAGCGCTCCGCTATCAGCGCTAAGGCTGTAGAGGAGTGCGCCCTGCCCCGGCCCGGGCTGGATCGGCGTGGGCTGGATGCCCTCTACCGGGGGATCCACCAGTTAACCGTCTCACCTCCATTCCCTCTGCCCGGGCTGAAGAGCACGAACCACTTCACCTAAATTTTCTTCACATCAAAATATAATGAGAGAAGAGAAAGGATAAGATTTTAATTAACTCTGAAGTACTTTCAGGGAGGAGCAGCTAGGAACGAAGTTAATGGCACAGCTCGCAGCTGCGCTGCTTCAGCGAGGGAGATGGAGCAAGGCACATAAGGCTCCTCTTACACCAGAACTGCTCCTAGTATTGCCTCAGTATCGTCCCGGCTCTGCCCCCGGGCAGACACCTGTCCCACCTCGACCCCGCTACCTAGGGGCAGGAGTCTTACTCCCAGACTCCAGCATCACACATATCCCTTGTGTGAATGAGACCTGCACTGTGTTGGGACTCAGGAGTTCAAAAACACCACTGAATTTTGTCCGGGGAGGGGGGTGGAAACCCCCACATACAAAGGCAGGTTGGGTTACTACCCACGGGGAAAGGCAGGACAGTTGTTCATGGACTAGCGCAGCCCACATTATCGTGCTGCTTGTGGTGGGCCTGCATTCACTACAGCACTTCTTTTCCCTCACCCGTGGCCTGGTAAAGGCAGTTGGGATGAAAGTGTCATTGGACATTGGGAGGACAGTGGTTCTGGTCTGAAAATGAGCTTTGGCTGGGGAAGAGTAGACTCAGTGTGTCTGTGGAAAGGCACTCTCCATCTTCCGCCTCCTGCCTCCTGCACAAGCAGAGTCCCAAGGCCTGCTGCCAGGCAAGACAGGGAGAGTGTGGCAGCAAAAAAAAAGGCAAAGAAAAAAATGGGGGAAAGAAAGTGCTTTCAGTGGGCAAGCAGACCCTGGATGTCAGTGGTGCCACGATTTCTACCCTGGCCCTGAGAGAGGCAAACCAGGGGAGTGCAGCAGTACCAGAAAGGGTGTCTCATCATGACCACCATCCCTGCAAGGTGATGCCCTTTCCACTGCAGGAGACCTGGTCACTGACAGTGCTGCTACAAGTTTTGCTAGTTGCATGGGAGGTCTCATTTCAGCCATGTAGGTAAAAAAAAATTAATTAATTTTTCTGCAAAAACTCTCATCCAATGTCAGCAGCCAATGTAGTACACCTTTCCAGAGCACAACTGGGTGAGATGAGGCTATTTCAGTCTTATCCGAGGATCCAATCACTTACAAAGCCTTCAATTAGATCCATCATGTTATCTGAATGGCTATTTTGTGACTTAATTCCCTTTGCTTTTTCACAGTGGTAATTAAATGAGCAAGGGGAAAAAAAGAGACAGATTAATTGATTGAACTGATTCCAGGAGAAACTATTACTCCCATTCCTCTTTTGCTCTATGTGGTGTTTAAATAACTCTGAAATAGAGCTGGGTGAATCCTGCCAACATATTTATGTGAGTGTTGCTTTGATTTTTAAACATATTTTCTTTATCTCCTTTTATCCCCTTTTGCCTTGGCTTTCTGTGGATATTTGTACAATCTAGTTTACTCGTGAAAAAAAACAAACAAGAAAACATTAGCAAGTTTCAATAGAATGGAAAATGAATTTTGTTTCTGTGAGCTCAAGAGTTATGTAGTGACAGGAAAAACGTAGCATCACATTACAGACAAATAATCATTAATGACAATTTTTCAGACATGCCAGAGTGCAAATGCATGATACTACATTATGGATTGAACAAAACTTATGAAAATTACTTAATGCAACTACCAAAATCATAAACTATATTAACTTTGCATTTAGAAAAAGAGATGAAATGTAACAAATACTGCAGTTATTTCCAGTTATCCAGTCTTTTATTGAAAAGATTAGGAATATTTTTCTTTTAAATTGCATTCATTTAATGTACATTTATAAGTGTGATGGCAGTGAATATAGAGCATATTAGTCAAATCTGTGTTTAGGGAATATGAATAATGTGTATTAATCATAAAAATCCCTTGGTAGTAACAAATACACTTACATGGTTTTTTAAGTAGTTTGAAAGTAAGGAAGCAAGAAAAATCGCACAGGACTACACTTTTAAAGAGAATTTTACAAAAAAAAAATCATCAGCATTAAGGAAATGCAATATTTCATCTGAATCTGATCAATAGCTTCATAAAATCTCTTTGTTGAACAATTATTCAGAGAGAAACTAAATAAATACAGTGCTTAAATCATAACAAAATTTCCCAGAAAAATTGAAAAAAGGAAGAAAATCCACTTAATTACTTTCTTCCCATTTACAAAAATGATAGCTATTTTAGCTCATGTTTGCATGCAACTTTTTCATAAATTGATTTATACACCAATATCAGATTACAAATGGTTACAGAATGGCTGAAATTTTTCAAAGGTATGTTTTACTCTTTTTTTATTACCAAACATAACTGGTGTTTAGAACAATAGATTTTCCCAAATCATTCATCCTTAGTTCAGTTGTCAGTATTGGGAGTCCTGTTTCATCCTGGATGATTTTTCACTTTAAGAATGTGCTGTAGATCCTACTTCCTCCTATAGTGTCTTTTATATTTGGAGGAACATTTGATTTTAAATCTCTCAGGAAGAATGCAAAAGGTAAATTAGAATGGTTAAGGGATATAGTTGAGTATACACATGGCATGTAGAAAAAAAATCGGAGTTTTAAAAGTAGCTCATAAGCCACTCATAAAAGTGTTCATTTCAAAATTATGTGGTACACATATTTCATATGTAATTTTTCTGTAAAAAGTGACCAGAGAGCTGTGGTGCAAAAAAACAAACCAAAACAAAACAAAACAAAACTAACAACAACAATAACAACAACAAAAGCCAAAAAAAACAGAACAAAGGAAGTTGAATTAAATTTTGTAATGAATGTCATATAGAAGTCAAGGAGGATGCTATCTTACTTCATGAGAAAGATGTTACTGTATTTTTATCTTGAACACAATACTTTGAGAATGATATAGCCATACAGAGGAAAGTCCAAGAGGAAAGTCTTAGAAAATTTGAAGAAAGGAAAAAAAAAAAATTAAAATGGTTTCTGATTTGTAGTAAATATGCACTTTTTTTTCCCATTTTTTTTTGTTTTCTCCCACATTTATCTCCATAAACACACTGATTAGGAGTGGAGATGTTTCCTGTATGATGTGGCTTTAATATGTCCCACTCACCTCCAGAAAATTAACTCTCCAGGCCTTTCACTGATGGCCATCGTTGCCTGACTCACTGACCCTGTCAATAACCCTCGAGTAAGATGACAGTATGGCAGGAGAAATTCTGTGAGAGGTGAGCATCTTTCCTTCTGCATCTGAACATGTGGTCTGAATTCTGATAGATAAGCATTACCTGGAAATATATGATTAATGCAAAGGAAAAGAAGACACCTAATTCAGTTAGAGAATTAAAATATGATGTTTGTAAGTAGCTGGAAACTTGTGGCTAGCTGTATACAAGAGAGCTTATAAAGTCCTCATTATTTGACTGATTGCAACCTACTGGCTAGTACAGTTTTTCACCAAGAAAGGGGAAAGAAATGCCTCCTGGCAGAGAACAACTAAATACATTGGAGAAAATAGTTGTTATTTCAGGTGCACAGTTTCCCAGTAGAAAATAAGTATAATTAATTTATTTATTTTTCTAATTTGTGAAAATATGCCTAGGGTGACCTCTAGGAACATGTGCAAAAGCCATAAAACCAGATTAATTCATTAACCAGCTGACACAATGTCAACCAGGGATAGTCAAATAAATAAATAGCATGTGAAGAAAACTCAGACTCCTCCCATCTAACTCTCCATAGGAAAAAGCCTTTGAGAGTGAACACACCTGGCAGTGTGCCTTGGGTTCCTTGCTCAATGCCTTTTTCCAGTGACAGAGAAAATGGAGTCTGGATCATGGTGATGAACCAACTCATTTTCTATTTAATGTTCACATCTTCAACAAACCCATTTTCCCTCCCTTTGCTTTTAAAAGTATGTTACATGAGGAATAGGAATCAGTTGCGAAAAGGAGTGTATAGAGTATTCGGACCTTTGGGATTTGGATGAGAACTGGAAATCAGAATTTCTGGTTTCTCTTCTTCCACCGCCCCCACATGCCACTCTCCTGTTCTCTCATCATGGGGAAACTACTTAGCCCAGGTGGGCTAAGTATAAGATGTGTAAACTTTATCACATGAAGCTCATCATTTCCCAGTGATTCCATGTATTGGTCTTTTGTGAATGTGTGCTCTGTGAGCTTCTCTCATTGTCGGAAAAAGACGTATGCCAGCAATGGTATTACAGAAGTAATGGAAGGACTTCACCCTCTCCTGAAGCCGTGAGGAGCATCACAATCGTGTGGATAGGTGACAGTGGTTCGGAGACATCAGAGATTTACACATTTCCCAGCACTTTCATGACCCATCTGGAGTACTGTGTATACAGTTCTGGAGCCCCCAGCACAGAAAAGACATGGAACTGTTGGAGTGGGTCCAGAGAAGGGTCACGAAGGTGATCACAGGGCTGGAGCAGCTCTCCTACGATGACAGACTGAGAGAGTTGGGAGTCTTCAACCTGGAGAAGAGAAGGCTTCAAGGAGACCTTATAGTAGCCTTCCAATATCTGAAAGGGGCCTACAGGAAGGCTGGTGAGGGACTATTTACAAGGTCTTGTAATGACAGGATGAGGTGCAATGGATTTAAACTGGCAGAGGGGAGATTTGGCCTGGATGTTAGGAGGAAGTTCTTCACAGTGAAGGTTGTGAGGCACTGGAACAGGTTGCCCAGGAAGGTTGTGGATTCTCCCTCCCTCGACGTGTTCAAGGCCAGGTTGGATGAGGCCTTGAGTGAGCTGTACTAGTGGGAGGTGTCTCTGCCTATGGCAGGGGGTTGGAACTAGATGATCCTTGAGGTCCTTTCCAACCCTACCATTCTATGATTCTATGATTCTGTGATTCATGTGATTATACTGACTTTGCTTTTTCCAGTATCCGAGGTGCTGAAGAAGTATTTATTGGGACTTGAAATGCCATCATCATGCTCACTCCCTGTGACACTACCAACAGCTAAAGTTTTCCTCTCACAATATCCCTGTTATGCACTATGAAATAATATATTATTGTTTATGTAACAAATAACCAGTTTTTTAAAATATGTATTTCAGTTGCTTGACCAGCAAGTTTTTCTATAGTTATAAAAATAGGTTTGTGTACAAGCATTCGTTATAACCCGCTACGTATAATCATGTGGGTCAAAAAAACTCTTTTCAGGCTACAACTTCATATTTGAGTTCTAACAGATGAGGTTCTGTTCAAACTGGAGTGCTGTGGCTGTGATAGACACAGAACAGAACGAAGTATATCTGGCTTTCAACCTAGGAGGAAATCTACCCCTTACCCTGCCCCCGCTCAAAAGTGTTTTCAAGAAAAGATCAGACACAGGTTTTTAATGCCTGGGGGAAAACAAAACATGACCCACAACAGATTTAGGCAGTTCCATTTTTGCATGCTATTTTTGAAAGCATACATGTTATTTAAAAATAATTAGCTTGAGCCAATTTATGTGCAATGTATATATTGCACATATGTCTAGAGGAAACCAGAAACAGGGTTCTATAATCTTAACCTTACTGCACTGAAGGCCCGGCATAAGTACCGTCGGCAAGAAAGAAAGCCAAAGAGATTTTATCTGTTATATTTTTTCCCCATGTAAATATATTAAACCAAAACAAAAATAAACTTCTGATGCACAGTGCTTAACCCAGTTTATATAGTATGAATTTCTTTCTTTATTATTAATAATAATAATTTCCCACATATTCATGTGCAATAAAGCACTTCAGATGGCAATCTGGAAGGCTGTTTTTCCAGCAGCTGCAAATTTCATCTGCTGCTCATGGAAGAAAAAAAAAAAAAAAAAAGCAGCATCTTCAAATATGCACATGCATTTTTCCCTGGTTTTATCTCTGCATGGAAAACCAGGCTGTATGGAGCGAGGACTGTGCAATGTGAGCATGTGCATCTGTGCAGTCTTGTGTCCCTTTAAAGGGTAGTTAGCAAGTATAATAAGGTTGCTAAGTATATGTAATATCATCATATTTAATGAATCATGTGACAAATGTGAGGAAGAAAGACTATCGAGTTGAGATCTCCCAGAGGCTTTGCTGAAACTTGGAGCGGCACGTGACTAATGCTTTTCTATATCCTCAGTTTCAATACCAAAGACAACTTTATTTGCAAAGAAAAGGTCTAGTTAAATAAAAACCATATGAACCCTCCTAAAATAATACAACTTAGGTAAATCAATGCCTTAGGATTTTTGCAAAAGCATCTTAAGAAACTTACTGAAAGGGAACATTGCGTTTCTAGTGAGTACCATTTAGAGACTTTTAACATGCTGTTCTACATTTTTGTGACCTTGCGGGAGGTGGGAGAGATTTTCTCTACACAGAGCACACGTCTTCATTTTGCAGCACATTGTAAACACACTTTTTATGGTAATGTCTTGGTTTGGTTTGCCTTTTTTCATAGATTATGCATTAGTAATTTGTGCATTGCATGCTGGCAAGCAGAATCTCAGTACATTGTGCAAGCTACTAATGTGAGACAGAAACCTCAGCATATTCTAGCTCTCTTCTCATATCTTGTTAGCATCTGTTTGTGGTAGGCTGGGATGATGAGGTGCTAATATGATACAGCGAAGGAAGTGTAATCCATGAACATTTTTGTGTCACATTTGTGTAATATATTACACTAATCTGACCAGACTTTCATGTGCTCTTACCCAAAGAATGCCACTCCAGGCTTCTCCCTTCCCCCATCAATGCCTTTGAAGGTTTGTGAGTGGTTTCCTGTACACAGTCTGTGTAAGAATGTGCACACATTCTTTCCATGGTGGAGGATGAAGTGCTTTTTATGCCAGCTTACTCTCAGTGTAACAATGTTCATGAACAAATTACACTGTAGAGGGAAGCATGTTCAATTATATTCTTCTTGCTCGGCTCAGAGGTAAATGAATTAGAAGGTACACTCTCTCCCACAAGCATCAGATCCATTCAGAGCACTTGGTGCAGTGTCTAGGGTCAATTTTTTAGCAAAACTTTTGTGAGGCACCAGTCTGCAGGTTGCACAGCAATAACTAGGATGTCTGAATTGGTAGCTGTTGTCTTTTTCTGAGAGATCCTGTCAACCAGTGGCATCTTGAAGGCTGATCCTGATTTTCACCTTGTTCCTTGTCATTAGACAATTTGCCAGTTCTATTTTCCCCATCCATTATTAGTTTTGCTATAGGTCATTGCATCTTCAGGTGACAGCTTTCTCTTCCTATATGTTTATTTAACTTTAGCATATTGGAATCCTACTCTGACTGGAACTTCTTGTCAGTACTCCAACAGAAAGAAATGTGATAGTGAAGTGTACTAATAAAGAACAAAAATGGACTATTAGATACCTATCTATCTAAAAGTCATAATGGTTTTGGCAAACCACTGTGTATATCTCTTATTTCTGAATCTTCAGTGTAGGTATTTCTAAGGAACAGCAAAGATATCTAATAGTGAAATAGGACTAGTCTCTAGAGGTCACATATATATTTATACATCCCTATATTAGGTATTCATCAGAAAGTGCAATACACTGATACCTGTCGTATGGTACAACTCACCAGGTGGATCATACTACAACTTCACAAAATCTACATGCAACACAAGGTCTTGCTTGACTACCCCTGTGGTAGACAATGCAACAGATCACAGTATCACAGTATCACAGTATCACCAAGGTTGGAAGAGACCTCAAAGATCATCAAGTCCAACCCGTTACCACAGACCTCAAGACCAGACCATGGCACCAAGTGCCACGTCCAAACTCGCCTTGAACACCTTCAGGGACGATGACTCCACCACCTCCCTGGACAGCCCATTCCAGTAGCCAATTACTCTCTCAATGAAGAACTTTCTCCTCACCTCCAGCCTAANGCCAATTACGCTCTCAATGAAGAACTTTCTCCTCACCTCCAGCCTAAACTTCCCCTGGCACAGCTTGAGACTGTGTCGTCTTGTTCTGGCGCTGGTTGCCTGAGAGAAGAAAGCAACCTTCTCCCGGCTACAACCACCCTTCAGGTAGTTATAGACAGCAATAAGGTCTCCCCTGAGCCTCCTCTTCTCCAGGCTAAACAATCCCAGCTCCCTCAGCCTCTCTTCATAGGGCTTGTGCTATGAAGGTGATCATACTACCATAGTAGGATCATTTTTGCTAGAAAGTGTTTCATGTTTTTCCCTATTAGAAAGGCTAGGACTTTGGGAAACAGCGACCCAACATTTCTGGTACTGGGAGGAAGGCTATTCTTGTTGGAAAAGGAAGAATTGAAGTAAGGTGTTCATGGTCTATTGTTCTAATGAAGTTAAATAGTTCATCTAACCCTTCATAGGACTGAAATTCAGTCTTACACACTGGCAAGCTGCTGGCCTGCTTTCCTTGTACTAAAGAATATTTCTTGAGCAACTCCCAAACTATGGTCATAGAATGCCAGTAGGCAACCTACCCAGCCCAAGATGATTAGCAGACTTCTTCTTTGGACTACAAGTAGGTCTACACGATTCCTTCCATGGTAGTTCTTAGTTTTCTTTCTGTTATTTTCATGTTTCCAGATGTAACAGGACCAAGTTTGACTGTGGATGGCATTAGTCATTGCAATGTGAAGGTGGAGTTTAGAATATTTGTCCTTTAGTTGTGAGCCAAAATTGAATACCATCATACTTCAATATCTGGAGGAGTATTTATCTAGAACAGGACAGTGTGGTTACACTATTAGTGTCTTACAGTGTTGGCCTGCCTGAGTGTACACTACCAAGTTCACCACAAATTCAGAAGTCTCAGAGGTTATGTTAATTTACATGTGCTGGTTGTGCTTCTCCCCTAGTCCATCAAACATACTCTGACCCATCCATGATTTTGGGTTACGTGCAGTTGCACATGATCTTCTTATGAAACTTGATGGCATTTTTGTTTGATTGCTTGTGGGGTTTTGGTTTTGTTGTCATTGTGTTCCCCCCCCCCCCCT
>VWZE01002387.1:1820-14843 GCA_013396675.1 Eubucco bourcierii
ACAGGTTGCCCAGGGAGGTTGTGGCTGCTCCCTCCCTGGAGGTGTTCACGGCCAGGTTGGAGGAGGCCTTGAGTGACCTGTGCTAGTGGGAGGTGTCCCTGCCTATGGTAGGGGGTGATCCTTGAGGTCCCTTCCAACCTTACCATTCTATGATTCTATGATTCTATAAGTATAAACAGAGAACTAAGCCTAAATAGTCTGAAATCTAATTGTAAGTAGGTATCCTTTTAGACTTCTCTATTTAGTGCATGATATATTCTATAATATTATAGAATCATAGAATGGTAGGGTTGGAAGGGACCTCAAGGATCAGGGACACCTCCCCCTCCCAACGCTTGTGCGAAGGAGCCAAAGGAGCTGCGCTGCTCACCCCAACACGGGCGGAAGCTCGCTGCTCGGTGCTGCCACCCGGTGTTTAATTGTCGGCACTGCAGCGCCGCAGCGGCGTTCTCCGCAGCGCTACTGCTCAGTGCTGCCGCCCGGTGTTTAATTGTCGGCACCGCAGTTTTTCAGAGGCCTGCGCAACCCGGTCAGTGCTGCGAGCTGCTGCCGTCTCGCTTCTAAATTTCCTGAATGCTTGAAATGCCTCGGAGTTCTTGAGGATGAGGGGTAGATCAAAGAATATTTAAACCTGTATGTATTCGTGCGAAGAGTTACATAGTCAGAAATCTCTCGGGTTTATATAGATGTCATAGAATTATGGAATCATAGAGTGGTAAGGTTGGAAGGCACCTCAAAGATCATCTAGTTCCAACCCCCTGCAATAGGCAGGGACACCTCCCACTAGTACAGCTCACTCAAGGTCTCATCTAACCTGGCCTATAACACCTCCAGGGAGGGAGCAGCCACAACCTCCCTGGGCAACCTGTGCCAGTGTCTCACCAACCTCACTGCAAACAACTTCCTCCTAACACCCAGTTTCAATCTCCCCTCTGCCAGTTCAAACCCATTGCCCCTTGTCCAGTAATTGCAAGACCTTGTCAATAGTCCCTCCCCAGCCTTTCTGTAAGCCCCTGTCAGATACTGGAAGGCTACTCCAAGGTCTGCTGGAAGCCTTCTCTTCTGCAGGCTGCAGAGCCCCAACTCTCTCAGCCTGTCCTCCCAGCAGAGCTGCTGCAGCCCTCTCAGCATCTTGGTGGCCTCCTCTGGACTGGCTCAAACACTTCCATGTTCTTCCTGTGCTGGGGGCTCCAGAACTATACACTGTACTCCAGATGGGGTCTGACGCGAGCAGAGTAAAGAGGGAGAATCGCCTCCCTTGCCCTGCTGGCCACACTGTTCCTGATGCAGGCCAGGACTCGGTTGGCTGTATGGGCTGCGTGCACACACTGCAGCCTCATGTTGAGCTTTTCCTCAACCCAGAATATCAATATGGAAATGTTGTGTTCGCTTTCACATTAAAATGCATTTTAAAACAAAAGGCCTGTATGCTATAATATAGTCTAGCTGCTACATCATAGAAAGGATTTTAGAAGACAGAAAACAGCGCTGCCACGAAGCCTGCGCATGGGGCTCAGAGCCGCGCGTTGCCCAGGCAGCAGAGCTGCTCGATGCTATGGCGGCAACGCATGCGCGGTGGAGCGGCGAGTGGCGCTAGATTAGGCGCATGCGCTCTATGCCCCGCGTTGCTGTGGCAGCGCCGCAACGCGTTGCTATGGGCTCGGCGTAGGCGCCGTAAAGCTGCTTGTTGCTGTGGCAGCGGAGGGACGCGTTGCTGTGCGCTTGGGGCAGGCGCTCTGCAGCCGAGCCTCGCTTGGAGCTGGCTATAAAACCCGAGCCGAGCCGAGCCGAGCCGAGCCGAGCCGAGCCGAACCGAACCGAACCGAACCGAACCGAACCGAACCGAACCGAACCGAACCGAACCGAACCGGGCTGAGTCGGGCCGGGCCGGGCCGAAGCGAGCCAAGCCAAGCCGAGCTGGGCTGAGTGGGACCGGGCCGGGCAGGGCCGAACCGAGCCAAGCCGAGCTGAGCTGGGCTGAGTGGGGCCGGGCCGGACCGGGCCGGGTAGAGACGAGCTGAGCTGAGCCGAACAAGGCCGGGCCGAACCGAGCCGAGCCCAGCCGAGCCGGGCTGAGTCAGGCCGGGCCAGGCCGGGCCGGGCCTGGCTTGTGTGTTCCGCCCCTGCCGCCCTCAGCGGAGGCCTCTGCTCTCCAGCCGTGGCGGCACACGTTGTACAGGCCTGCGGGATGACTCTGCCCAGGTGAGCCCTCATCTTGAACACTGCCTTCAGTTTTGGACTGCCCAGTTTCAGAGGGACAGAGATCTGCTGGAGAGAGTCCAAGGGAGGGCTAGGAGGATGATGAGGGGACTGAGCACTGCCTGGTGAGGAGAGGCTGAGAGACCTGGGGCTGCTTAGTCTTGACAAGAGAACACTGAGAGGGGATTTAATAAATGTTTCTAAATCTCTGAGGGCTGGGGGTCAGGAGGAGGGGGACAGGCTCTGCTCACTGCTGCCTGGGATAGGCCAAGGAGCAATGGATGGAAGCTGCAGCACAGGAGGTTGCAGCTCAACACAAGGGGCAACTTCTTTGCTGGAAGGCTCCCAGAGCTCTGGCACAGGCTGCCCAGAGAGGTTGTGGAGTCTCCTCTGGAGCCTGTCTGGATGTGTTCCTGTGTGACCTGGCTTAAACCTATTACTCCTCATCTTGACGTTCTGCAGGCAGGAACAGAAGAGACACTTGCTGGAATTTTTTTCTTATGGATGAGAGGGCCAAACACATCCCAACTACACAGGAGATTCCTTTGTCTGTAGATTCCTTTCTTCAGTGATGAATTTTGCAGTTTTGGTTCCTCACCTCACAGAGTGGGACCATGGTCTGGTTGATTGGCTAGGGCTGGGTGCTGGGTTGGGCTGGGTGAGCTTGGAGGTCTCTTCCAACCTGCTTGATTCTATGATTCTATGTTCTTCTGGCCCTTCACTAACTTCATTGCCCATTTCTAGACCCACTCCAGCACCTCAATGTCTTTTTTGTGGTGAAGGCCCCAAGAATTAGCATAGTACTCAAGATGTAGCTTGATTACTGAGGCACAAACACTCTTGTGACTGGACAGTCACACAGGATGGACTCCAGATGTGGCTCTGCACCTTGTCTTGTCAGCACCTGTGGGCAGACTCTATTACTACCATCCTGCTCAGCCCATTCTGTTTAAATTCTGCAGGACAGGACTATGCCTTGAGAGTTCAAGGCAATGCCTCTGCTGAGGTTATCCTTGGCTCCCAGCTTATTCCTCGAAAAGCAGAGCAACACATTCTGTGCCCTGGCAGCCTCCACTGCATGGACAATACCTATGCAAAATCTGGGATGTTATCATGCCCTTAATGTGCTTATGTTATGAGTGCATCCATGCTACCTGTGTTACCCCTGTGCCCTGATGCAGCCAAGAAATGGAATTGCTGCCAAAACTGGTGAGAACACAGAGCAGGTGTTGTGTTGTGATGCCAACAGTGATGGGGCTGAGTACTTCCAAACCAGCCTGACTACCTGTGATAACAAAGCTTGCTACCTCCTGTGCGTGCATTTAGGTGCTGGAGAGGGTCCAGAGGAGGGCAAGGAAGCTGGGGAAGGGCCTGGAGAATAAATCTGATGAGGAGTAACTGAGGGAGCTGGGGATGGTCAGTGTGAAACAGAGGAGGCTGAGGGCAGAGCTCATTGCTGTCTGCAGCTACCTGAAGGGACATTGTGGAGAGGCTACTGCTGGGCTCTGCTCACCAGCACCTGGAGACAGAAGAAGGGGGAATGGCCTCAAGCTGAGGCTGGGGAGGTTTAGATTGGACATTAGGAAAAAGTTTTTTGTGGAGAGAGTGTTGAGGGAGTGGAATGAGCTGCCCAGGGAGGTGGTGGAGTCCCCCAGCCTGGCTGTGTTTCAGGATGGTTTGGATGTGGTGCTTAGGGCTATGGTTTAAGGTGAATCTTGTAGAGCAGGGTTCTAGGTTGGGCTTGGTGCTGCTGAGGGGCTGTGCCAGCCTGCATGGTGCTGTGATTCTGTGCTTCTCTTCATATCATCACTTCTTAAAGAAACTTAAGCAGGGAAGCCATACCAGCAGGACCACACCTGATGATGCTACAAGTCATAGGCTTCTTGTTCTGGGAGAGTTCAAGTGGGTTCTGCAGAAGAGATGAGCACACTGTGTGCTCTTTTTTTCTCAGATGTACTTCTCTGTCTAAGAAATGGACTGACCTGTGGGAAACAAGAAAGGAAGGGAGTAGAAAGCTACTACATCTTTTTTTTTTTTTTTTTTTTTAAGAACCCAGTGGCAGGATATTTCTGTTCTTCTTGCCTTTCTACCACTTCCTGAGCAGTCCTGAACAAATCTTGTGACTTTTGTATCTACTTAGCTTAATGGAAATTAGATGTTTAATGAAGATTTATGAAATTTAATGATTTTTTTTTTCCCCCTTCAGTGACTCAGTCAATGTTTATGTTACTTATTCTCCAGCTTTGTGTTAAAACCAGCCTGGTCAACTGCTGGGGATTTTTCTAATTCAGAGAATCTCCTAATTCCTACCTTCTTCTTGACTCCTGGAAAAATGGGGGGGGAAGGAATATGGGGAGGAAAAAAAAGAAAAAAAAGTGATCCAAGAGGTGCAAAGTCACCATTTAGCACTGAAAACAGCCCAAGGTTTTCTACTGCTATTTGTAAACTACATGAAAGCTGGGGAGGGACTTTTTAGGCTGTCAGGGAGTGATAGAACTGGGGGGAATGGAACCAAGCCACAAATGGGTAGATTCAGCCTGGGTGTTAGGAAGAAGTTGTTCAGCATGAGGGTGGGGAGAGCCTGGCAGGGGTTGCCTGGGGGACCCCTGGTGGAAGCCTCATCCCTGGAGGTGTTTAAGGCCATGCTGGATGAGGCTGTGGCCAACCTGATCTAGCCCCTGGGCATGGCAGGGGGTTTGGAACTGGATGATCCTTGTGGTCCCTTCCAACCCTGACTGGTTTTGTGATTCTCTGAGTCTGGGGCACTGTTTTGGGACCTGTCACCCCAGGCTGTATGTTCAGTGGCTACAGCCCACTCTACCAGATGCTCTCTATCATATGGTACTCTCACAGATGGGTTTGTAGGGCATCATTGTTTGAGGGCAGGGAGGTAGAATTTGGCTTTTATCATTCCCCACATCTGTTTTGATGAAGTTTTTTAGTTCTCCTTTGCACTTGAGATGGCATCTTAAAAATGAATGTTTTATGGGGAGACATTCTGCTCTTTAGTAAACTAAAGCCTGTGAGGAAGGATTATGTTTGTTTCTTTTCATAATCATTGGGGTGGGTTGGTTTGGGTTTTTATTTTTAAAGCCTTTTTATCCCTTTTCTCTTTAACTTGTAAATTTTTGTTTCATGGATATGCTAAATGAAATACCAAGTGTGATTTTAAGAGCATCAGTTCAAGTCAAGTGTCCCTTATGGGGGACCTTCAGGCACTTCTCAGTCAAGGAGAACATTCTCCTTTTGCCTCTGCTCTCATTTTGGAGAGTGAGTTTGTCCATGTAGAAAGCAATTGAAATGAAATTATTTGACATGCTCAAGATAAAATTGCTTGCATTCATTCCCCCTTTTTACTTTTGATCCCTCAGCTCAACAGGTATTCCTCAATCATTAATTCTTGCTATTCCTATTCCCTTTTTATCACACAGATAAGAATGTATTATGCCAACCTGGCAGCAGCTGGCTGAGTGCTGTTGGTGCTCACCAGGGTAGAATCATAGAATGGGAAGGTTGGAAGGGACCTCAAGGATCAGCCAGTTCCAACCCCCTGCCATAGGCAGGGACACCTCCCACTAGCACAGGTCACTCAAGGCCTCCTCCAAACTGGCCTTGAACCCCTCCAGGGAGGGAGCAACCACAACCTCCTTGGGCAACCTGTGCCAGTGTCTCACCACCCTCACTGCAAACAACTTCCTCCTAACATCCACTTTCAATCTCCCCTCTGCCACTTCAAACCCATTCCCCTTGTCCTGGCATTACCAGACCTTGTCAATAGTCCCTCCCCAGCCTTCCTGGAGCCCCCTTCAGATCCTGGAAGGCCACTCCAAGGTCTCCTGGAAGCCTTCTCTTCTCCAGGCTGCAGAGCCCCAACTCTCTCAGCCTGTCCTCACAGCAGAGCTGCCGCAGCCCTCTGAGCACCTTCGTGGCCTCCTCTGCACAGGCTCCAACACTTCCATGTCCTTCCTGTACTGGGGGCTCCAGAACTGCACACAGGACTGCAGGTGGGGTCTGAGGAGAGCAGAGCAAAGGGGCAGAATCCCCTCCCTTGCCCTGCTGCCCACACTGCTCTAGATGCAGCCCAGCACTCAAGTAGGATTTAAACACACTGAAGACAGTGCCTAAAATATCTGAATTCTGTTTAAATGGTGCATCTGAAGTGTTTTTCATAGTGTTTCATTATCCCACTTTGAGATAATTGCAATATCCTTTGGTCTTGCCTTGATTAATTCAGTCTTGCATTGTTGATACATGTCCAGAATGTTAATTGACTCAAAGGCTCTGTTTTCTAAGGTACTTTATGATTTACCCCTGCTTTACTTATCAGACCTCATTTGCTATCAAGGATGCACCTGCACCATCAAACCAAGAAAACAGCTTCATCAATGACTCATTTACATTAAAATGAAAGAGGAAAAAAAAATCAAACAGCTCTTTGATCTCCTTTACTGACCCCCTCTCACAGTGTGGAGGGGATTCTATCAAATACCCAAACATTTAATGCACTGCTCTCCTTTTGAATTCCTTGTTGGAGGATTCTCTGCTGCCTATCAAAATCAAACCCTGACAATGGTACATACATGTGATTTGAGCATACTTAGCAACTTCTCATCTCCTTGTCTCTTTAGTTTCATGGCTTGCACACAAATTACCTGGGAGCTTTTTCTAGTCTGTGTTTGCACAGCATCTAGCAGGATACAGGTTCAAAACCTGTTTGGTTAATGCCACAGACAAAGAGAGTGAGCCATCAGAGCAGAATGCCTCTTGCATCATGTTTGCAGTAAGAGAAAATCAAGATAATGGCACAAGAGATGTTTCTGACAACAGCAATCAGACACCAAATGATTTGGATTACACAGGAGCCAGTGATTGCTAGTCCTCCTGTATGCTTATTCAACTTGCAGGCTTTCACACAGTGCTCCCCACATGCAGTCCTGTGTGCAGCTCTGGAGCCCCCAGCACAGGAAGGACATGGAACTGCTGGAGCAGGTCCAGAGGAGGCCACGAAAATGATCAGAGGGCTGTAGCAGCTCTGTTGTGAGGACAGGCTGAGAGAGTTGGGGCTCTGCAGCCTGCAGAAGAGAAGGCCTCCAGGAGACCTTAGAGCCTTCCAGTATCTTAAGTGAGCTACAGGAAGGGTGGGAAGGGACTGTTGACAAGGTCTTGTAATGAGAGGACAAGGGGCAATGGGTTTGAACTGGCAGAGGGAAGATTGAAACTGGATGTTAGGAGGAAGTTGTTTGCAATGAGGGTGGTGAGACACTGGCACAGGTTGCCCAGGGAGGTTGTGGCTTCTCCCTCCCTGGAGGTGTTCAAGGCCAGTTTGGAGGAGGTCTTGAGTGACCTGTGCTAGTGGGAGGTGTCCCTGCCTATGTCAGGGGGTTGGAACTGGCTGATCCTTGAGGTCCCTTCCAACCTTACCATTCTATGATTCATGTCAGTCATACACCAGCCTGCTCTATTATTCCATGTTCCACTCTCTCCTCTCCTAGCCAGTGCATAAGCTCTAGGGCTCCCAACACAAACCCCCATGAGATGTACTCATAATTTATTCTCTGAGACATCATATGGTGAATGTTTGAAAAAGCATCTTGGCTGGGATTTAAAATGCTGTGGCCAGCAGGAGCAGAGAGGGGACTGTCGCCTTGGTGAGGCTTTGGGGAGGCCNACCTTACCATTCTATGATTCATGTCAGTCATACACCAGCCTGCTCTATTATTCCATGTTCCACTCTCTCCTCTCCTAGCCAGTGCATAAGCTCTAGGGCTCCCAACACAAAACCCCATGAGATGTACTCATAATTTATTCTCTGAGACATCATATGGTGAATGTTTGAAAAAGCATCTTGGCTGGGATTTAAAATGCTGTGGCCAGCAGGAGCAGAGAGGGGACTGTCGCCTTGGTGAGGCTTTGGGGAGGCCACAGCTCAAGTGTTGTGTTCAGTTTTGGGCACTGCAACATAAGAGAAATGTGGAGGTGCTGGAGCAGGTCCAGAGGAGGGCAAGGAAGCTGGGGAAGTGCCTAGAGAATAAATCTGATGAGGAGAGACTCAGGGACCTGGGGATGGTTAGTGTGAGGAAGAGGAGGCTGAGGGCAGAGCTCATTGCTGTCTGCAGCTACCTGAAGGGACACTGTGGAGAGGCTGCTGCTGGGCTCTGCTCACAGGGAATTGGAGACAGAAGAAGGGGGAATGGCCTCTGGGTGAGGCTGGGGAGGTTTAGATTGGACATTAGGAAAAAGTTTTTTGTGGAGAGAGTGTTGAGGGAGTGGAATGAGCTGCCCAGGGAGGTGGTGGAGTCCCCCAGCCTGGCTGTGTTTCAGGGTGGTTTGGATGTGGTGCTTAGGGCTATGGTTTAAGGTGAATCTTGTAGAGCAGGGTTCTAGGTTGGGCTTGTGCTCCTGAGGGGCTTTGCCAGCCTGCATGGTGCTGTGATGCTGTGATTCTACAAATGTCAGTGTCAATTTGAGCTTTTTTTTTCTTTTGTTAAGGTTAATCAAAGAGAGGAACCAACTTCTGTCCACAAGCGACCCAGCACAGCATGACCATTGGCATCTGTTGTGCAAATGCCAGTTCCCCAATGCCCAGTGCAGTTATGTTGGCATGCATAGTCTCAGTGTCCCCACAGGAAGGTATGAAAAACCTCTGGAAGCTCTCAGAGGAGCAGCCAATCCACAAGGAAGAGCTAACACTTACCAGGTGAGTTATCACTGAGGGATTTATGTGTTTCTTTGAAGAGTAAATCAGAAATACAAATGCATTTCCCATTTCAGTAAAGTGTTTTCCTTCCTTTAAGTCTCAGCTATTGACAGAAGTGCTCTTTGCACTGATTTTTTTTGTGTCTTAGTACTAACACCATAAAGTTAGAAGAAACATTTCCATACCCTCAGGCCCCACTTCAGTCACAGTTTCAAGCCAATGCTACCTACATGCATATAGACAGATGCTGACTGCAAATAATTAATAAAACTTTTTCTCAATATTTCAGAAGCTCACAGCTGGCAAGGAGTAAGGCAATGGAATAAAGGCACTGCAGAGAAACCAACTCCCTTTGGATTCCTTTGTCCTGACTAAATGGGAAGGTGAAAAGAGAGCAGTGGATCCTGTTTCTCTTGCCTTAGCAAGGCTTTTGATACTGTCTCCCGTAACATCCTCATAGGACCAGGCTTCGAGGGGACCTCATAGTAGCATTCCAGTATCTGAAGGGGGCCTACAGGAAGGCTGGGGAAGGATTATTTACAAGGTCCTGCAATGACAGGACAAGGGGCAATGGGCTTAAACTGGCAGAGGGGAGATTTAGACTGGATGTTAGGAGGAAGTTCCTTACAGTAAGGGTGGTGAGGCACTGGAACAGGTTGCCCAGGGAGGTTGTGGATGCTCCCTCCCTGGAGGTGTTCAAGGCCAGATTGGATGAGGCCTTGAGTGACCTGTACTAGTGGGAGGTGCCCCTGCCTATGGCAGGGGGTTGGAACTGGATGATCCTTGAGGTCCCTTCCAACCTTACCATTCTATGATTCTATGATTCTATGACCACTCCAGAGAAGTGGCTTAGATGATTGGACCTTGAGGTGGGTTGGGAAGTGGCTGAAGAGCAGAGTCCAGAGAGCTGTGGTCAGCAGCACAGAGTCAGTTGGTTGCCTGTGGCCGGTGGAGTTCGCCAGGGATCAGCACTGGGTCCAGTTTTGTCCAATATCCTCAGCAATGACCTGGGTGAGGAGACTGAGTGTACCCTCTGCTGAGGAGGTGAAATGGGGAGGGGTGGCTGACACCTGCCAGGCTGTGCTGCCATCAGTGAGATCTGGGCAGGCTGGAGAGCTGAACCTTCTGAAGTTCAGTAAGGACAAGTACAGAGTCCTCCTGCCCCTGTGCTCAGCACTGCTCAGGCCACACCTTGAGTGCTGTGCCCAGTTCTGGGCCCCTCCATTCAAGAGAGATGTTGAGGTGCTGGAAGGTGCCCAGAGAAGGGCAGCAAGGCTGGGGAGGGGCCTGGAGCACAGCCCTGTGAGGAGAGGCTGAGGGAGCTGGGGGTGTGCAGCCTGCACAAGAGGAGGCTCAGGGCAGAGCTCATTGCTCTCTGCAGCTCCCTGAAGGGAGGTTGGAGCCAGCTGGGGTTGGGCTCTGCTGCCAGGCAACCAGGGACAGAAGAAGAGGACACAGCCTCAAGCTGTGCCAGGGCAGGTTCAGGCTGAATGTTAGGAAGAAGTTCTTCAGACCAAGAGTGATTGGCATTGGGATGGGTTGCCCAGGGAGGTGGTGGAGTGCCCATCCCTGGAGGTGTTTAAGAGGAGGCTGGAAGAGGCATTTAGTGCCATGGGTTAGTTAATGAGAAGGCTTAGATGCTAGGTTGGACTCGATGACTCCAGAGGTCTTTTCCAACCTGGTTTAATTCTGATTCAGTGAGAGAAGATGGGGAAAAGTCACAGACTTCAAATCCAAGTTTTTCCAATATTAACTCACCTCCCCACTGTAATTCCTAATTCAATAACAGATGAGAGCAGCTGAAGCTTGGTGAGCTGGGAGTTGTTTAGAACAAATATCCCTATGTCCACACTGCCAACAGATCAGCACTTAGATGGTGATATTATTAGATGGTAGCCTGTGCTCATTCCCTGCTGTGCTCACATAGCACCTTGCAGAGTGAGAAAGCTGCAAGCCTAGGACAGCTCCAAGACACAGCATTGGCCCACACTTCACCTTACAGTGTGCTGTAAAGCTTCCCAAAACCCCACAACTGAGCAACCTCCAGTTAGTGTGTCTGCAGCATGCTCAAGCATGATGTCTGTGCTGACATTGCAAGCAGTTTGGGGGTCCCCAGTTTCAGAGGGACAGGGATCTGCTGGGGAAGGTCCAGTGGAGAGCTATGAGGATGAGATGGGGACTGGAACACTGCCTGGTGAGGAGAGGCTGAGGCACCTGGGGCTGCTTAGTCTGGACAAGAGAAGACTGAGAGGGGATCTAGTAAATGTTTCTAAATCTCTGAGGGCTGGGGGTCAGGAGGGGGGGACAGGCTCTGCTCACTGCTGCCTGGGATAGGCCAAGGAGCAATGGATGGAAGCTGCAGCACAGGAGGTTGCAGCTCAACACAAGGGGCAACTTCTTTGCTGGAAGGCTCCCAGAGCCCTGGCACAGGCTGCCCAGAGAGGTTGTGGAGTCTCCTTCTCTGGAGCCTTCCCAGGCCTGTCTGGATGTGTTCCTGTGTGCCCTGAGCTGGATTGTCTGGTCCTGCTCTGGCAGGGGGGTTGGACTGGGTGATCTCTTTGGGTCCCTTCCAACCTCTGACATCCTGTCAGCCTGTAATTGTCCCAGCAGTGACTTTCTTTCAGAGGGGCTGATAGACTGCCTTGGCTCCTTGAGCCAGCACTGCATTCCAGTTTACTGAATCAGCTCAGTATAAAACTCTTTTGGTATGTAACCCAGCAAGCATCCATGCTGAGTTATTTTTCTTTGCTGCAGGCACAGCAATTAAGAGGCATTTCTTACCACATTTGCAATGCAGGCAGCTCAGCCTTCTTCCCAGTGTTGCAGCCTGGGAAACACAATACTCAAGTTGCTTATTCTTTGCTGACTGAGAGAATTTTAGATTGGATTCCAGCAAACCGAGGCTGAATAGCAGCTCCATTTGCATGGGGCAGTAGCCCTTTGTCACACCCTGTCTCTTTAGGGTCTGTCAGCCTGGCAACAGGTTAGGGCACTGTGGTGTAAGGTGGCTGTTTGGGGCAGCACAATGTGTTGTGTTGGGCTGATCCTGGTTTATGCAGGGGAAGGAGTGTATCTGCCTGTTCAGTCAGTGAGGAGAAGCACAATGCTTGAGAGCTGTGATGACTCTAGTGTCACATTGCCACTTTAATGGCTTCATAAAAACTGGCCTCAGTTTTAGTGGGCATTTTTTGTCCCATTTACCACAGCACATTGGAGGTGTTTTGTTAATTCTTCCATCAGCCTGTTTCTGTTCTGCCAAATCCATTTGGTTCACAACGATTTAGATAACAAGAATCCAGGACAATGTCACTCACTCACATTGGTCCTCATCTGAAGGACCTGAAAGATCTGAAGGATCTGAAAAATCACTCTTCTCAAAATGTGCTTGGGCATCTGAACTTTTATCATGGAAGATAATGTTGGGTTTTCCAGTTACATTAAACTCTTGGTCACATTTTGGAGTAATATCTAGCATTTGGGTTTGCCAACGTTTGTTTCTTATGGCATTCTAGGCTGGAATCTGATTACATATGGGCTGCCCTAAAGAGAATTGACTTCATTTACATTCTCAAGGATTGGTATTTGCCCTCTCAGAAGCTGTGAGAATGTTCTTTGTGTTCCTTTGGAGGAAAGAAAACTGAGTCATCCGGAAGAATTTCTTTACAGGGAGGGTGGTGAGACACTGGCACAGGGTGCCCAGGGAGGCTGTGGAGCACAGAATCAAGGAATGTGATCCAAGACCCTTACAAGAAAGAAGTTCCCACTTGTGTTGAGCTGGAACCTTCTGTGCTGCAACTTTCTGTCAAGGTGCAAGTTCATGAGAATGGTACAGAACTGGCACTGCAGCTCATAGATTTGTCCATAGATAATGCAGACATCACTGGATAAGGAACTGGCTGGATGGTGGAACAGGGAGTGGTGGTCAAGGGCACAATGTTCATCTGGAAACCAGTGCCAAGTGGCTCCCTCAGGGGTCAGTGCTGGCACCAGTGCTGTTTAACATCTGTGTCAGTGCCATGGGCAGAGGAATCAGTGCAGCCTCAGCAAGTGTGCAGATGGCACCAAGCTGTGTGGCACAGTCACTTGCTAGAGGGCAGGGATCCATCCAGAGGGAGCTGCACAGGCTG
>VWZE01002392.1:6351-23669 GCA_013396675.1 Eubucco bourcierii
TGGCAGGGGGCTGGAACTGGATGATCCTTGAGGTCCCTTCCAACCTTACCATTCTATGATATTTTCTGCTGAATATTGTGGACAGTCACAGAATTCCCATTCAGTGACAGGTTCTGCCCTGTCCAACATTCCCTCATCTTGTGTTGAAAAATGCACTTTCAGAGAGGCACAGAATGGCTTGGGTTGGAGGGGACCTTAGAGACCATCCAGCCCCAGCCCCCTGCCATGCCCAGGGACATCTCCCACCAGCCCAGGGTGCTCTAGGGCTCACCCAGCCTGGCCTGGAGCAGCCTCAGGGAGTGAGAGCCTTGTGAGGAAAGGTCTGGCAGAAGCCTCTCTGCTGTCCCTGCTCCCTGGAGGTGCTGCTTAGAGGTGTCAGAAGGAAGCCCTCCAGGGTTTGCCTCCCCGTGGAAGGAAAGCTGCTTCTGGGTTTGTGCCCAAAACTGCTTCCCCCAAACCATGCCAGAAGGGAAGCAGCTGGGAGAGTGTTTCCAGGGCTGCAGTGGGGCTGGCTTTGCTGGGCTGCATCAGGGAGAGCTTTCTGTGGGAGTGAAGCAGGGGGGGCTTGGCTGCACCTCCTGCCTCCAGCTGCCTGCCAGCCCAGGGGTGGCTCTGGAACTGCTTTCCATCCAGGGAGGTCTCTCTCTACATCCAAGCAATTGAGCCTTTTTTGCACCAAGGCACTTGGATGTTTGGATCCCCAAGCACATCTTGTTTGGAGACTTGTTGCAGTGTTTGCTGTGTCTGTGAGGCTGGCAAGGTGAGCAAGAAGCTGCACTTGGAAGCCAGAGCTGTAGCTAGAGGCAGAGATGGTTTCTAAGCCAGGGATCTGGGGAACTGCAGAGTGCAGGAGGGGCTGAAGCCAGCAGTTCTTGCAGTCCCCCTAAAGGTCTGCACCCCTTGAGCTCTCTGAAGCCCTTCCTGTAGCCAGCAAACAGCCTGGCCTGGCCAGGGTGGGGACACAGCTTGCATTCCACATCTGTTTAAGAAATTCTAAGCCCTAGAGAGGTGCCCAAAAGACACCAGAAGCAAAGCTGGCTCACAGGAAACAGGCAGAGCCCCAGAGCCTGGGCTCAGGAGCTGTTGCTGGTGTGCTGCATGGCTTTGGGCCCCATCCTGCTGCTGGGAGGTGACCTGCAAGGTGCTTTGTGGCTGTTGGTGCTTAAAATGCTCATAGGGTGGTAGGGGTTGGAAGGGACTTTTGGTGGTCTTAGAGATCTTTTCCAGCTGAAACAGTTCTGTGATGCTATGATTGAGTTCAACCCCCCTGCCAGGGCAGGGCACCCAGGGCCACATCCAGGTGGGTTTGGAAAGGCTCCAGAGAAGGAGACTCCACAGCCTGTCTGGGCAGCCTGCTCCAGGCTCCAGCACCCTCACACCAAAGAAGTTTCTCCTCATGCTGAGGTGGAGCCTCCTGGGTCCCAGCTTGTACCCTTTGCTCCTTGTCCCATCACTGGGCACCACCAGAGCCTGGCACCTTCCTGCTGACATTCACCTCAGGTATTCACAGACACTGCTCAGGTCCCCTCTCAACCTTCTTCTCTCCAGGCTAAGCAGCCCCAGGGCTCTCAGCCTCTCCTCTCACAGCAGAGCTGTCCCAGTTCCAGATCATCTTCTCAGTCTCCCCTGGACACTCTCCAGTAGGTCCCTGTCTCTCTGGAACTGGGGAGCCCAGCACTGGGCATTGCAGAGGGGCAGGAGAACCTCCCTAGCCCTGCTGGCCACACTTTCCTGGCTGCACCCATGAGGACACCAGTCAAGGGCACAATGTCCACCTGGAGACCAGTGCCAAGTGGTGTCCCTCAGGGGTCAGTGCTGGCACCAGTGCTGTTTAACATCTTTGTCAGTGCCATGGACAGAGGAATCAGTGCACCCTCAGCAAGTGTGCAGATGGCACCAAGCTGTGTGGCACAGTCGACTTGCTAGAGGGCAGGGATCCAGAGGGACCTGGACAGGCTGGATAGCTGTGCCCAGGCCAACCTCATGAAATTCAACAAGGCCAAGTGCAAGGTCCTGCACCTGGGTAGGCACAATCCCAAGCACAACTCCAGGATGGGTGGTGAATGGCTGAGAGCAGCCCTGAGGAACAGGCCCTGGGGGTGTGGGGTGATGAAAAGCTCAAGATGAGGCTGCAGTGTGAGTGCAGCCCAGACAGCAACTGTGTGCTGGGCTGCAGCAAGAGCAGTGTGGGCAGCAGGGCAAGGGAGGGGATTGTGCCCCTTTGCTCTGCTCTCCTCAGACCCCACCTGGAGTCCTGTGTGCAGTTCTGGAGCCCCCAGCACAGGAAGGACATGGAAGTGTTGGAGTGGGTCCAGAGGAGGCCACCAAGATGCTGAGAGGGCTGCAGCAGCTCTGCTGTGAGGACAGGCTGAGAGAGTTGGGGCTGTGCAGCCTGGAGAAGAGAAGGCTTCCAGGAGACCTTAGAGTAGCCTTCCAGGATCTGAAGGGGGCCTACAGGAAGGCTGGGGAGGGACTATTGACAAGGTCTTGTAATGCCAGGACAAGGGGAATGGGTTTGAAGTGTCAGAGGGGAGATTGAAAGTGGATGTTAGGAGGAAGTTGTTTGCAGTGAGGGTGGTGAGACACTGGCACAGGTTGCCCAGGGAGGTTGTGGCTGCTCCCTCCCTGGAGGTGTTCAAGGCCAGGTTGGAGGAGGCCTTGAGTGACCTGTACTAGTGGGAGGTGTCCCTGCCTATGACAGGGGGCTGGAACTAGATAATCCTTGAGGTCCCTTCCAACCTTACCATTCTATGATTCTAAGTGCCCATGCTTGCTTTTCTGCCAGGGCTGATTCCCTGCAGGCATCAGCCCAGGGCTGCCTCTCCAAGGTTGCCTTTTGTGCTCCTCAGCCACACTTGGCAACTTTTGCACTTCTTTTCTTTGCTCGCTCGTGTGCTGGAAAGCCTTCAGAGGTTGTTTAGGAGCCTCTAGATCTGGATTTATATGTGTTTTTTTTTTTTTTTTTTTTTTGTTATTATTATATATTATTATAATTGAAACATATTTTTAGCAGCTGAGAGTGGAGCCCGTCTGGGTATTTATACAGCAAAGATGTTTTGGATGAGGAATAGGCCAAGAGCATCACGTGGCTGGGGCCAACGTGAAACAAAAGAATCCATTTATTATCCAGGCAGGAAATTTGTTCTTTGGGATGTTGTAGCTGCAGACATAATGATTTCATTTCCTCCAGTTCCCCCAGATTAATGGCTTGTTCTCTGTTGTTTGTGTGCTGGCTTACTGCTGCACGCCTGCAGCCCCTGCCAGCGCCCCGGGGCACAGGGCACCCCCAGGCTGGGCTGCCTTGTGGAGTGAGATGCTGGAGAGCTGGGCACAGCCCCTGGGACCACCTTCCTGCCAGTGATGATATCCTGGTGTACATACATCTCTGAGGGTTTTCACCTCCTGTGCCTCCAAGGGCTGTTCCCCCCTCTGCTTCAGGAGTGTTCTGTGTCTCCTGAACTCTGTGATTCTACAGCATAAGCAGCTTGGGAAAGACCTCTGGGACCATGGAGCCCAACCTACCACCTAACCCTTCTGATTAACTCACCCCTGGCACTAAGTGCCCCATCCAGCCTCCTCTTAAACACCTCCAGGCATGGGCACTCCACCACCTCCCTGGGCAGCCCATTCCAATGCCAATCACTCTCTCTGCCAAGAACTTCCTCCTAACATCCAGCCTGAACCTCCCCTGGCACAGCTTGAGGCTGTGTCCCCTCTTGCTCTGTCCCTGGGTGCCTGGCAGTCCTGCTGGGGCACCTCTCTTGGCCATCGAGGTGCATCTGCCCTTGCTGCTGCCATCCCTACAGCTTCTGGGTGCTCGCAAGCAACGACCTCATCTTGTGCCCGTTGCTCCCTCCTGCTGCTCTCCCCAGCTGCTGTGCCATGGGGAGCGTGTTGGGTGGTGCCAACATGGCACCCAACAGCTGGGTGGGCAGCTCTGAGTTGTGGGGGTGCTTTCTCCCCTCCTGCCTGCCCTCCTAAAGGGCTGCTGGTGGTGCCAGGGCTTGCGGCAGCTGCGTGGCACGGGGGCTGATGAAGTGTGAGGAGTGCCAGAGCACAGCCCGCACTTGAGCTGATGGATTGCAGCAGGGAGGCACGGTCAGGGCGGGTGAGGGGGCGGCGGCAGGAGCAGGGGCGGCTGCGGAGATGAGCTCCAGGGAAAGTTCATCATCCGCTGGAAAAATGAGCGGAGCTGGCACGGCCTGAAAGGGTACCGTCGGGGTGGTGCCAGCAGCATCTCTCACCCGCGGCCGAGCACACGGGCACCCGCTGGCGGCTGGCAGCCTGCTGGGGGGTGCTGCTGGAGGGGCTCCTAGGGGTACTGCTGGGGCTACTGAGGCTGGTGCTGGTGCAGGTCTCCTCGCTCGCCTGGCAGGTCTCTGGCCGTGCCGCCAAGGTGCTGCCTGCGCGTCCAGCCTGCTGCCCCCGCTCGCGGGGCAAGGAGGGGAGGAGAATCCCCTGAGCTGGCCCTGGCACGGCTCTGCCACTCAGGTGCCTGTCCCCACGTTGCAGCCTTTCCGCAGCTTGTAGCTGTGCAGGCGCCGGGGCTGGAGGCAGGGCTGTGCTGGGCAGGCTGACTGCCAAGCCATGCCTGCTGCCAGCATCCTCCTCTTCCTCCTCCTCCTCCTCCTCCTCCTTTTCCTTCCCCTCAGGACCGGAGGGGCTGTGGCTGCTCAACAGCTCTGCTGTCCACTGCAGTGCAGGAAGAGCTCAGCAGAAGCACAGCCCTGAGCTGTGGGGAGCTAAGGCTGGCACGGAGCAGCTCTGAGTATCTTCTCCCAGAAAGGAAAAGGGGAGGGCTCCTGGCACCAGGGCGTGTGGGGGGACGGAGGACCTGGTGGTGTCTCTTCGTGTAGCAGGCAGGCAGCAGCTTGCCAAAAGCTTGCAAAGGGGTCCTGAAGCCCCTGCTAGACATCTCCTTGGATGGCACTGCCCAAAGAGGGGGCTGCCAGCCCTGTGAGGCAAAGAGGAACAGGCACTGGTAGCTGCTGGCAGAGTCCAGTTCTGCTGTCCCCAGCAGGAGAGGGACAGAGAGCTGTGGAGTGAGGCCAGAGGAGGCCATGAAGATGCTCTGGAGCAGTTCTGCTGTGAGCACAGGGTGAGGGGGCTGGAGGGGGGTGTGCAGCCTGCAGAGGTGAAGGCTCCAGGGGGACCTCAGAGCTACTGCCAGTGCCTGAAGGGATCCTGCAGGAAGGCTGCAGAGAGACTTTTGCTGAGAAGGTCTGAGCCAGGCCAAGGGGCAATGGTTTGGAGCTGAGGCAGAGCAGGGTTAGAGTGGAGCTGAGGAAGAAGTTGTTTGTTGTGAGGGTGGTGAGAGCCTGGCACAGGCTGCCCAGGGAGGCTGTGTCTACCTCCTGCCTGGAGGTGTTCAGGCCAGGTTGGATGAGGCTCTGAGCAGCTGAGTCCAGCTAAGAGGTGTCCCTGGGCATGTCAGGGGATTGCAGTAGCTGATCTCTGAGGTCATTTCCAACCTGAGCCATTCTGTGACTCTGTGATTCAGGGAAGACTCCAACAGAGCCCTGCTGGCCTGTGGGAGCTGCTCAGCACCTTGCCTGAGTGGACCTTTGGGAATGTTGGCAGACAGAGTTTGTTCTGTCCTCCCAGGGCAGCCTTTGTGTGCAGAGGTCCCTAAAGCTGCCTGAGATTGAAAGGCAAATGCTGAGAGGATGTTGAATAGTTCCAGATACTGGCCCCTGGCTGCCTTGAACTAATCTGAAAGTGGAAAAAGCAAATCACAAATGACTCTTGGGAGACTGCCTGGCTGGGAGAGGCTGTGCTGGGCTCACAGGGCATGCCAGGAGGCAGCACTGGCACCCGGGCTCAGAGCAGAAGGCAACCCAGAAGGGTCTGCTTGCAGGGCACTTTGCCCTTGGTGCAGGACCTGCTGGCTTCATCACATCCCCTTCACCCCAACCTCCTGCTGGGGCAGGCCACAGGGCATTGTGCCAGGGTCTGTGCAGAGGCTCCAGGCAGAGCCTTCCTGTCCCTTTCAAGAGCAGGAAAAACGTCTTTCCTGCCAGGGTGCTGCAACCTGGGGCAGGCTGCCTGCAGAGCCTGGGCACTCTGTGGAACCCTGCAGAACCTGTGTGGACAGGGCAGCTTTGCAGGTTGTTGACTTTGGGCAGCCTTGCTGCTTGTGCCCCTGCTTTAGCATGGGGTTAACTCTTCAGAGGTCACTTCTAAGCCTCACCACTCTGCCATTCTCACCTGTCCTGCTGGAGGCTTCCCTACTCTGCCAGGCTGCTACAGATTGCTTTCGCTTTCCACCGTGCCTCCTTTGCCCTTCTGAGCTGACTCCACCTGCTGCCAAACCCAGCAGAGAGATGGACAGGGGTGGTGGCCTGGGGAGCCTTTTGCAGCTTCTTGTCTCAGGTTCAATGTTTCCACCTCCTCTCCTTGAGGACTCAACTCTGGGTGACCAGGGCTCAGCTTTCCATGTCCATTGACAACCAGAGCATCCTGATGGTTTCCTTTCTTGCTCCTCTACCTTCCCTCCTGTGCCCCTGAGACCTCCCACACATGAGCTGGGGCTCTTGTGGATCCACTCTTGGACCAGCAATACTGCTGCTGTTCTTTGGCTCTCATGAACACCTGGCAACAACTGGGCAGCCTCCCTGAGGGCTTGCCAGGGGTGGCAGTCTGGCTGTGCTGGGGCTGTGCTGCTGAACTCACAGTCACAGATTCACAGAATGTGTTGGGTTGGAAGGCATCCTAAAGATGTCCCTAAGAGAAACACCTCCAGGGAGAGGGCATTCACAACCTCCCTGGGCAACCTGTGCCAGTCTCTCCCTACCCTCACTCTCAACAATTTTTTCCTCTTCTCCACTCTCACTCTCCCCTCTCCCAGCTCAAAGCCATTGTCCCTCATCCTGGTACTCCCAGCCCTTGTCCAAAGTCCCTCCCCAGCTCTTCTGGAGCCCTTCAGTTCCTGGCCGACTGCTCTGAGGTCTCTCTGCAGCCTTCTCCACAACTCTCCCAGCCTGTCCCCACAGCAGGGGTTCTGCAGCCTCTGAGCATCTTGGTGGTCTTCTCTGGAGACTCTCCAGCAGCTTAATGTCCTTCTTGTGCTGGGGGACCAGAACTGGAGGCAGTGCTGCAGGTGAAGTCTGAGCAGAGCAGATGTGGCTGGGGCCCCATCCCTGCAGACAAGATCAGAGTGGATGTGTTCCTGGGCAGCCTGCAGCTGGAGGTGCCCCTGTGACTGCAGGGGGTTAGAACAGATGTCCTTTGAGGGTCCCTTCCAACTCGATGCTTTCTGTGACTCTGTGGTGTGTGGGTGTCTGGAGGCCGTGCCAAGGAGGCCATACCAAGGGTTGGCTGTGCTGGGAGGATGCAAACAAATGGGCCAAGGGATGCCATGGGCTAAGGCTGTGTGCCCTGCCCATGGATGCCTACTGCCCGAGCAGTCTGTCGTGCAGAATCCCTTTGACATTTCCAGATCAGATCTGGTGAGGAGGAGTGGAGGATGCCAGGTGCAGCTCTGGTTGGAGAGCTCCCTGGCAGTGTGGCTGGCATTGGAGGCTCAGGACTGTGGGGGTGGCTGGTGTGGGGTGCAGCTGGGCAGGGACTGCTGTGCTCTGGCAGCTTGGCTGCTCTGCAGGGCAGCACAGGGCTACTGCTTTGGTGGCTCAGACTTTCCTCTCAGGCACTGTCATCCCACAGCAAGGCACAGAAGATCAAGTGGGGAAGGGGAGTCCCAGGGAAGAAGGAGACCAGGGCTGGTGCCTGGGTGCAACCAAGCTCCATGCCCCTGCTCTGGTGCTGCCTCTGTGCTGGTGGCCTCACAGGTTGGCTCTGCAGCCAAGCGTGGCACAGCTGCAGGGTGTGTGAGCAGGCTGCAGGGGAGATCCCTGCACTCCTGTGGGCAGTGTCCCATCTGCCCAGGCAGGAAGCCCTCCCAGTTCATGCCAGCTGCTGTTGGTTCATGGCTGCTGTCTCTTCCCAGCTGGTTCAGCCCCTGTTTGGAGGCTAACTTCCAAGGCAATCCCAGGTCACCAGGGGCACCCAAAACCTCCCTGCACAGCCTGTCCCAGTGCCTCACCACCCTCCCTGGAGGTGTTCAAGCCCAGGTACGATGAGGCCTTCAGCACCCTGTGCTGGTGGGAGGTGTCCCTGGACATGGCAGGGCGTTGGGGCTGGATGAGCTTTGAGGTCCCTTCCAACCCAACCCATTCCATGAATCTGTGTTCCCAAATTCTCTACAACAGGTTTTCAGTTTGGAAAGCAGAAGGTACTCAGAGCCCTGTGGCCTCCCTCTTATCTCCATGTTTCATGTGATTCCCTTTGTCTGTTTTCCCTGCCATGCAAGCTTTTTGTTTTGGCAATTCTTAGTCATTTCCTTCCTTCCCTCTCTCTTATCTCTGCAGTTCTCTCTCTTCTCCCTGTTCCTCTCTCCCTTTCCCTTCCCTCTGATTTATTTGCAGGCAGCTCGTCCAGGTTATCCCTTTGATTAACTGGATCTCTCTTCTGGGATAATGTGACCTGGGTCACAACCACCCCACAGTGAGCTTACAGGCTTGGGGATGTGTGGTTGGAAAGCTGAAGCTTGGAGAGGGACCAGGGGGTGTTGGTTGACAATTGACTGAATGTGAGCCAGCAGTGCCCAGCTGGCCAAGCAGGCCAGTGGCACCCTGGCTGGTGTCAGAAGCAGGGTGGGCAGCAGGGACCGGAGGGGATCATGCCCTGTGCTCAGCACTGGGGAGGGCACAGCTTGAGTGCTGTGCTCAGTTCTAGGCCCCTCACTGCAGGAAGGACGTTGAGGGGCAGCCTGGACAGGAGGCTGAGCAGGGATCTCAGTGTTGTTTCTGACCATCTCAAGGGTGGGTGTGGAGAAGAAGAAGCCAGACTCTTGTCAGCAGTGCCCTGTGACAGGACAAGAGGCCATGGGCCACAGGAGACTCCATCTAAACATGAGGAATAAATTCTGTGCTGTGAGGGCGCTGGAGCCTGGAGCAGGCTGCCCAAAGAGGTTGTGGAGTCTCATCTCTGGAGGCTTTCCAAACCCCCCTGACTGTGTTCTGTGTGCCCTGCCATGGGTGCCCCTGCTCTGGCAGGGGTTTAGGGACTGGATGATCTCTGGAGGTCTCTTCCAGCCCCTGCCATGCTGGAGGGCATCCAGGCCAGCCCCTCTGCCAAAGCAGGAGCACCCAGGGCAGAGCAGAGGGGCAGCAGAACCTCCCTTGCCCTGCTGGCCACGCTCTTCTTCTTGCACCCCAGGATGCCCTTGGCCTTCTTGGCTGGGAGGGCACCTTGCTGGCTCATGGGCAGCCTGGTGCCCACCAGCACTGCTCTCACAGAATGCACTGGATTGGAAGTCTGATGTTCAGGATGTGCTGAAGCCTTGCATGGGTGACCTGGGCCATGTCCTTGGGATGCTGTGGTCAGAAGTGTGGTCATGGAGAGCAACCTGGAATGCCTTGGGTGACCTCCTGGTGTGTGCTCGAGCCACTCCATCCATGGGGGATTGTGGGGAGGAGGTTTGAGTTACTCCCCCAGCACCTGTGGGACTTTGGCCCTTGGCATGGGGTGAGGTGGTGCAGAGCAGCAGTGTGCAGGTGATGCTGCTATGAGGCCGTCTGGTGGCAGGCACAGGAAGGCAGAGCTGGTGGCACCTCAGCAGTTAATGTCACTGGTGCTGGGCCCTGTAAGGAAGCAGCTTGGCTCTGCCTCTCCATTGTTCCTTCCTCTGGGAATGTCACCAAACTTGGACAGAAGCTTCCCAAGCTGTTGCCTGCCTTGGGCTGCTTCTGCTGAAGCTCTCGGAGAGGGGGCAGGGAGAGCGCCTGGCACTTGGGAGTGGCAAACAGGGGAAGGATGGTGCCCTGCTCGGGGAAAAGGCTCCTCCTGGTTCCTCTTCGGGAGGTGTGGCATGGGGCTGGGACTGCCCTGGGCCTGCAGTGACCCCTTGGCGCTTGGTCAGGCTGGCTTTGTGCTCTGCACATCAGGCCGAGTCTCCGGAGAGCCCACCCGGGGGGCACCCTCTGCCACTCCAGAGCTGGGACCCGAGCCCTGCGTGGCCACCGCTGCCCTTCCCCTCACTCGGGGCTGCCCTGCGTGGCCACCGCTGCCCTTCCCCTCACTCGGGGCTGCCCTGCCTGGCCACCGCTGCCCTGCCCCTCACTCGGGGCTGCCCTGCGTGGCCACCGCTGCCCTTTCCCTCACTCGGGGCTGCCCTGCGTGGCCACCGCTGCCCTTCCCCTCACTCGGGGCTGCCCTGCGTGGCCACCCCTGCCCTACCTCTCACTCGGGCTGCCCTCTCTTTCCCGAGGTGCCTCCACAGGCACTGCTCTGCTCCCCATGCAGCCCGGGGGGCTTATTTCCAGCAGCTGGCATCCTTTCCAAATCTTCCCCTCCCATCTGTTGTTATCAAGCCTCCTCTCTTCTTATTTTCCTTAATTTCTATCTTTTTCCTCTTGGCTGTCTTCGCCCTGCCTGCCTCTCTCTGCATATGCCCAAGCATTTGCTTTCTAGTGCCTCAGGCTGGTTCTTGCTGTTACCTACTTGCAGGAGTGAGAACTGCTGCTTCTTGCCTGGGGAGAGGGTCTACCTTCACTGGGCATCTGCTGAGGAGTGCAGCACTTGAGGAGTCTTTTTGTGGCCTCCCTGGACAGAAAGTTTATTGTCATAGCTCTTTCTTTCATGGCAGTGCCAAAGCATGGTGCACTTGGCTTGGTCTCCTTGCCTTGTCTCTGCACATAGGCAGACTCTGCTGCTTTGCCAGGGAGAAGTCAGACCTTCTGGTGGCACTCAGCAGGAGCCTTCCCTGTTGGAGACATCTGAAATGAGTTTCAGGGTGGGGGGGTTCAGGAGACAGGCTCAGCTTCAGCTCGGGATGCACTACTCACAGGTTCATGCACTGGATTGGCTTGGAAGGGACCTTAAAGACCACCTACTTCCTACACCCCTGCCGTGGGCAGGGGCACCTCCCACTAGCCCAGGTGGCTCAAGGCTTCATCCAGCCTCAACTGCTCTGAAGAGTTTTTCTGGAAGAGGCTTAAATCTTCTTGGGAAGGGTTGTTGGCAAGGTGGCATCAGGTGCCTGCTCCATGCCTGGGTGCTCTCACCCTAAAAGAGGTCCCTTCCAACCTTACCATTCTATGATTCTGTAAGTATCTGACTTCATCCTCATGGCCTGAGTGGTACTAGCCTGGCCTCTGCTCCTCCACACTGCAGTGTCTCCTGCTGTGGGTCTAGAGGAAGCCCTGAAGATGATCAGAGGCTGCAGAACCTCTGCTGTGGGGTCAGAGTGGGAGAGTTGTGGCTGTGTAGCCTGCAGAAGAGAAGGCTGCAGGGAGACCTCGGAGCAGCCTGCCAGGAGCTGAAGGGCTCCAGGAGAGCTGGGGAGGGTCTTTGGACAAGGCCTGGCAGTGCCAGGCTGAGGGACAATGGCTTTGAGTTGGGAGAGGGGAGAGTGAGAGTGGAGAGGAGGAAGAAATTGTTGAGAGTGAGGGTGGTGAGACACTGGCACAGGTTGCCCAGGAAGGCTGTGGATGACAGAAGCACAGAATTTAATCTTTGATCCCATTCTGTGTTTCTGTGATCCACAACCTCCCTGGAGGTGTTCAGAGCCGGGCTGGATGAGGCCCTGAGCACCCTGGCCTGGTGGGAGGTGCCTGTGCCCATAGCAGGGGGTTGGCACTGGATGAGCTTTAAGGTCCCTTCCAACCCAACCCACTCCTTGAATCTCTGAGCTCTGGACTCATGTCCAGGCAGTCTCCCTGGGGAGGCTGTGTGGAGCTCAGGGTGGCAGTGAGCGTTCCCTGCCCGCCTTGTGGAGTGCCACCACAGATGGATGCACTGCTCGGTGGCAAGGCTGCTGCTGCTGCATTCTAATTGCTGGCATCTCTCCTCGTTAGGGGTGTAATTGTGAGGAGCCGTTTGGGTTTGTATTGATAATTAGGGACTGGAACAGATGGCAAAGGCTTAGTTTAAAGTAATGTGTCCATTAAAGAAAATCTACTGTGTGCAGCTGAAGGTTCTTCACTCCGAGAGCTCAGCTCTCCATGGCATTGCTGCTCTTCCCTCTCAGCCACTGAAGCCTGGGCAGCTGCCTTCAGTGGTGGCTCAGGGCATGATGACTTCTCCAACCAAGTGTGTCAGGATCCCTGCTTCAGGTTGGAAGGGACTCTCCAAGCTCATCTTGCAGTCACAGGGACACCTGCAGCCAGGGCAGGCTGCCCAGGCACACCTCCAGCCTGACCTTGAATGTCTCTAGGGATGGGGCCTCAGCCACATTCCTGCCCAGCCTGTGCCAGTGTCTCACCAGCCTCACTGTGCAGAGCTTCCTCCTGCTGTCCAACCTAACTCTGCCCTGCTCCAGTTCCAAACCATTGCCCTCATTGTGTCCCGACAGGCCTTGCTGAGTAGTCCCTCCCCAGCCTTCTTACAGTATCCCTTCAGGCACTGGTCCCCCTGGAGCCTTCTCCTCTGCAGGCTGCACCCCCACAGCTCCCTCAGCCTGTGCTCACAGCAGAGCTGCTCCAGCCCTTGCAGCATCTTTGACCTCATCCAGCAGCTCTGTGTCCTCTTTCTGCTCGGGGGTTGTCTCAGCAAAGCAGAGTCAAGGGGCAGAATCCCCTCTCTGCTGAACACTCCTGGCTGCAGCCCAGCACTTGGCTGCCTTCTGGGCTGCATGAGGGCACTGCCCACCACTACTTCTCTGGTTCTTGTCCATTTCTTTATCTCTTGGTTTCATTATTTTGAAGCTTCCCCCTTCAGCAGCTGCCCTTGGTGCTGTGCTGCTGTGTTGCTGCTTTCCCCCCAGACTGGAGCTTTTGGGGTGGAACAGAAGAGCAGAGAAAGGGTGAGGCTTTGGGAGGGTGCTGCCAGGAGGTACCATGGTGATGTCAACTCCAACAGAGCTGGCCCTTGCTTGCTGCTGTCCCACCCTGTGGCTGTTCCTTACCAGAGCTGTGTCCCTCTGCCAGTGTCCTGCTGCACCACAAAACCTGCCTGAGGCAGGAAGCTGCAAGTGTGTGCAACAGGAAGGGAGAGAGGATGGAGTGGAAAGGCCTTGCAAGATGTTCCTTTCCTGGCACTGAGCATGCCCCTATTTACCTCAGAGTGGGGGTGAGCCACCTCTGAGTTCTAGCCAACAGTGCCTACATCACCCTGTGCTCTGCTGCCTCAGTTTCCCCTGGGTGGCACAGGGTCACCCCATGTGCAGCAGGGAGAGCCACTGAGCTTTGAGGAGCTCTCGAAGCAGCTCTCCCTACGTAGCCTCACTGGGAGGTGCTTGCATGGCCTTTTACTTTCACCATGACATCCTGGGCACCTCAGCCTGCTTGTTAGAAGGGCTGTAGTGAGGCTCAGTGGCTGCTTCGTGAGGAGCTGGGCTGCTTGCAAGGGAAGGAGGGCTTGGTGATGGTGAGAAGGTGGAGGGAGGTGGGAGTAGAATCTTGCTGGAGGTCTGGAGCACAAGCCCCCAGCTCTCTTTGAGCCTAGGGAGGGTTGCAGCTGGGATTTGTTGTTCTTAGCTGGCTCCTGAAGAGAAGCTGAAGTGGGAGAGGGGCAAGGAAGCTGCTGAGGGTTCTGCAGAACAAGTGTGGTGAGGAGCAGCTGAGGGCCCTGAAAGGAGATTGGAGGAAGGTTGGTGTTGATCTCTTCACTCAGGGTGGTAGGATGAGAGGAAATGGCCTCAAGCTGCAGCAGAAGAAGTTTAGGTTGGAGATTAGAAGAATCTTCTTGACTGAAAGCCCGGCACAGGCTGCCCATGTTGGTGGCTGAATGGCCACCCCTGGAGGTGTTTCCAAGAGGCAGAGCTGTGGTGCTGAGGGCCATGCCTTAGCCCCAGCCTGGGCAGAGTTTGAGAATGGTTGGACTCGATCTGAAGGGGCTTTTCCAACCCAGACGAGTCTGAACCTCAACAAAAAGGGACTGAAACCTTTCCAAGTGACAGAGTGCGGCGCGCAGGGCTCCCTGCTCTGCTGGTCCTGCGTGGGCTGAGGGTGGGACAGCCCCTCGGCAGGGAGCACTGCGGGCGGGAGCAGGCTGGCGTCGTGCAAGACACAAACGGAGTTGAGTGCAGTGGGCTTAGAAGCCCTTGTGACAGTGCCGCAGCAGCACCCCAGGCGCCTCGCCGTGCTAGGAGCTCGGCAGGCTCCACGGGCAACTCCGAAGATTGCGAGCGCTGCTCCTGCCGCCCCTGCCCCTGCCGTCGCTGCCCCTGGTTTTCTCCGGGAGCCTGGGCAGGGCCGTGCGGAGCGGGGATGCTTGTCTGTGCTGGCAGGGTGGGAGCTGCTGGTGCCGATTCCGCGGCAGGGCGGGAGCGGACCGGAGCTGCGCTCCCCTCCGGCCAGCGCTGAAGCGGCTACGGGATGCACGGCGGCGCTCGGGGGGCAGCTCCAGTTCCGGGGCTGGCTTTGGCTTCCTGCCTTTAATTTCTCTGGTCGCACCCTTGTCCTGCTGCTGCCCTCGGTACCTGACAGCAGGGAGGGGACGGGGCCCTCTCTGCTCTGGCAGCCGGTGGCAGCGCATCTCCTGTTCCCGTTTGGGTGAGCCAGAGGAGATGAGGGCATGGAGCTGCCAGTCTGCAAACAAACAAATGCAACCTGGAGAGGGCTGCCCATCTGTTTCTGTCTGTTGTTGTTGCTCTCAGTCTTCTGCTTGTTGTGCTTTGTTGGTTGCCGGTGTGGGTTTTTGTTTGGTTTGGTTTGGGTTTGTTTTTTTTAAAGAGCAAACCTGGGGGGTGCCAGCTGAGTGCCAGCTGTGTGCCACAGAACGGGGTGGTGGGGCTGGAAGGGACCTCTGCGGAGGGACTTCTCATCAGAGTGTCTGAGCCAGGCCAAGGGGAAATGGTTTGGAGCTGAGGCAGAGCAGGATTAGACTGGAGCTGAGGAAGAAGTGCAATGTGAGTGTGGTGAGAGTCTGGTACAGGCTGCCCAGGGAGGCTGTGGCTGCCTCCTGCCTAGGGTTGTTCAGGCCAGGTTGGATGAGGCCTTGAGCAGCTGAGTCTAGTTGAGAGGTGTCTCTGGGCATGGGAGTGGGTTACAGTAGCTGATCTTTGAGGTCACTTCCAACCTGAGCCATTCCAGGATCATCCAGGCCGATCCCTGCCAAGGCTCATCACCCAAAAAAAGAAAAGGGTCACACAGGAACACACCCAGGGGGGTTTGGAATGGCCCTGGAGATGGAGATTGCTGAGTAGAGGCAGCAGGGCACCTGCTACTCTGCTTCTGAGCAGCTCCAAGGCTCAGGTGCATGCTCTGTGGAGGCAGCTGAAGGTTTGCCCTTGTGCTTATGGTGCCATGGAAGCCTTTGGCAGTAACCAGTTTGCTTTTCTTGTGTTTCCTCAGAGACCCTGATGGACACGCGGACGGCGACAGCCGAGCTGGGCTGGACTGCCAACCCTCCTTCAGGGGTAAGTGCCCCCTGCCCAGCTGAGCTTTGTGCCATCTCATGGGCTTCACCTGGAAATGCTGGTGGGCATCTGAGGAAGTGACAGTGGGAGCAGCAGTGCCATGTGGGGTGGCCAGGGCGCTGCTGTGCTGAGATGTGTGGCTGCTCTGGGGCTGTGTCCCTTCCCTGAACTGGTCCTAGGGTCTCATTCGAGGTGGAGCTCTCCTGGATCCCCATGATCTCTCCTCTGCCTGTCCTCCTCCCAGGTGAAAGGTCCATCCCCAGCTCGTGCCTTCCCTCTCCCTGTGCCAAAAGACTTGTAATTAGGAAGCATTAGCAGGCTCAAACCAGCTTTCATACCTGGAACATCATCCATAATTGCACTCGGCAGTGCTCTTCCCTGGCTATTAATGTCACTTTTATGAAGTAATGAGGAACAAAACACCCTGAGGCACTTAAAACATCTTTTTTTATAGAATATGAGCCTTTGAGGAATGGAAGCATAAAATAACCTGACTCACATTCCCCTGGCAGATCAAGTGAGAGACAAGCCAGGGAGGAGAGGAAGGCTGGTGGGAAGGGGTGCCAGCTGATGGATGGACATCATGGTGGGACAGGCAGCTGGGTAGGCAAAGATGGGAACAGCAGCAAGGTGTGTCCCTGGGGCTTCCAGGATGTGGCACTAAAGGGGAAAGGGTGCCAGCTTGTGTCTTTGTTAGGGTGTGACTGGCTTGGCCACGTCTGCACATCACCACCAGAGCTGAACCACAGTGGGCACAAAATCCTCTGCAGGCACGTCAGAGGCCCTGGCAGTGTAGCACTTTGCCACTGAATGGCTTTGGAAGAAGCCTGGGCCCAGGTAAACTGCTGGCAAAGTGCAGAAGGGTCACGTGCAGGTGGTGGAGGTGAAGCCTAAAGAGCTGCCTGCAGCTGCCACCATTGGTAGCTCACACAAAGCAGGTGGGGGGCTCCTTTCCTGGAGTGGGTTATGAGGCTGTGAAGCTACCCATGGGACTCTGCCATTAGAGACCAGGCACAGTCTGATGCTGTCCCCTAGCTGAAGTTGCAGCCTGGCTGGTGCTGCTGCCCTGCTGTGAGTGGTGCTGAAGAGGCAATTGTGCCCGCTTGCAGTGCTCTCCTGTCACTGCCCTGCTCCTCCTTGCTGGGAGGAGTGACTCCTGGGTGCTGAGAGCTGGGGCTCAGGGTGCTCTGCAGCCCACCTGCTGGCTCAGGCCTTCCTGCAGCCACAGCCCCTGTGCTGATCCCTCCTGCCTCAGGGTGCAGGCACCAGCTTGCTTCCCACTTTTGCCTGATCCTGGTAGTTGTGCATGTGGAAAAATCAAGACAAGGTCGAGGGTGTCAGGAGGATGAGGCCAGGCTGTGCTCAGTGGTACCCAGAGACAGGGCAAGGGACAGTGGGCACAAATCGGAGTGTTAGAAGCTCTATCTGAACAAGAGGAACAACTTCTTTAATTGAAGGGTGGCAGAGCCCTGGAGCAGGCTGCCCAGAGAGGTGGTGGAGTCTGCATCTCTGGAGACATTCAAAAACCACTGGACACATTCCTGTGTGTCCTCCTCTAGGTGACCCTGCCTTGGGCAGGGGCTTGGGCTGGGTGACCTCCAGAGGTGCCTTCCAGCCCCTGCCATGCTGTGATTCTGTGGAGAGGCATTCAGGGGCAGCAGGGTGATGGTTTCTGGCCTTGGCCTAGGTGGTTGTTCTGCAGGTACATGATGCCATGTGTCCATAGCCATGTTCCTGGAGCTTTGGCATTCTCCTTCAGCCCTGCCCCTTGCAGCCTGAGCAGCACAGAATCATAGAATGGTAAGGTTGGAAGTGACCTCAAAGATCATCCAGTTCCAACCCCCTGCCATAGGCAGGGACACCTCCCACTAGTACAGGTCACTCAAGGCCTCCTCCAGCCTGGTCCTGAACACATCCCTGGGCAACCTGTTCCAGTGCCTCACCACCCTCACTGTACAGT
>VWZE01002392.1:33237-45980 GCA_013396675.1 Eubucco bourcierii
TCAGCCTCAAACCAGCACACCCAGGGTCTGCCTTATGTGCCAGGTGAGTTTGGAGGGTGGGCAAGGAGAGCTTAGAAGCAGAGTGGTGAGTTGGGTTACACAGCAGAAAGCAGCAGACACAGCAGCTCCCAGAGAGAAAGAGAGAGAGGCTCTCTCTTAGCTGTGTTTGTGTCCTTGTTTTTATACATCCCACAAGCCTGTGGGTGCAGCAGACATCACCACTGTTTGCTTTTCACAGCCTAGCATCTCATTTTTTTACTGGTATATTCCAACTAGCCTCAAACCAGCAGACCACAGCGGTTGGCTTGCGGCAGGACTTGATGGTCTCGAAGTGCTTTTCCGACACGAACGACCCTGGGAGCCTGTGAGCATTCCTAACCTCACCCACTTCCCTCAGCCTGGAGCCCCAGCCCCAGCCCAGTGCCACGATGTCAGAGACCCTTTGCTCCCTGGCCAGAGCAGGGATTGTTCTCCTGGACAATGGGAGAGCTGCGAGGAAGCGCAGGATCCGGCCTGCGTCCGGCAGCTCCATTGTTCCCACCCTTGTTTGCAAGCAGCCCAGCACCTGGCAAGCCACTGAGTCAGCCCAGGGGCTCCAAAGCCTTTCTGGAACCTTTTTTTTTCTTTTGTGTTCTGTTCTTGGGGGCTCTCCTTAGGGTTTTTTGGCTGCTTATGGTTGTGCTCTCCCCACGTCAAGCTCTGCTGCTGGAGCGGCGCCGTCCGGCTGGGCTACGCTTGCCAAGGGAGGAGGTTTCCACCAGGGTTGGGCAGCTCTGAGGCAGCTCTTCAGCAGGCAGCAGCTCTCCCAGCAGACCAGCCAGAGAGAGACTGCAGAAAGGTGGTTTGTTTTTTTTTTTTTTAACCCCAGCAGTCAGTCTTTTTTAACAGCAGGAGGTGGTTTTTAACTCTAGCTGGCTACTGATGACAGCATGGCAGGGGCTGGAGGGCACCTCTAGAGATAGCATCATAGAATGGTTTAGGTTGGAAGGGACCTCAAAGCTCAGCCAGTTCCAACCTTTCACTATAGGCAGGGGCACCTCCCACTAGAACAGGTTGCTCAAGGCCTCATCCAGCCTGGTCCTGAACACCTCCAGGGAGGTTGTGGGTCACAGAATCACCCAACGTGATCTTTGATCACGTTGGGTGATTCTGTGACCCACAACCTCCCTGGGCCACTTGTGCCAGTGTCTCACCACCCTCCAGGGCACTTCACACTGGAACACATCCAGGTGGGTTTGGAAAGTCTCTTGAGGAGCAGACTCCACAACCTCTCTGGGCAGCCTGCCCAAAGAAACCAAAGAAGTTTCTCCTGGGTTCCAGTTCGTGGCTGTTGCCTCTTCCCCCATTGCTGGGCACTCTGAGAAGAACCCAGCCCCATCCTCTTGAACCTTCCACCTTTTAGGTGTTGGTCAGCATTGACCAGATCCCCTCTCAGGCTGTTCTCAGCCTAACTAGCTCCAGGTCTCTCAGCCTCTCCTCACATGAGAGCTGTTCCAGTCCCCTCCTCCTCCCAGTGCCCCACTGGACTCTCTCCAGTAGGTCCTTGTCCTTCTTGAGCTGGAAAGCCCCCAGATGGATGCAGCCCACCAGGTGAGGTCTCACCAGGACAGAGTAAAGGGAGAGGAGAAGTTTCCTTGCCTTGTTGGCCATGTTTTCATTCATGCACCCCAGGGAGCCCTTGACCTTCTTGGCCACGAGGGCACCTCCTTGCTGGCTCATGGGCACCCTGGTGTCCACCACTGCTCCTAGATCCTTGCCTGCAGTTGGGGCTTTGCAGCAGCTCAGCCCCAAGCTGTAGTGCTGCTGGGGGTTGTTCCTCCCAGGTGCAGGATGCTACACTTGCCCTGGTTGGGCTTCATTGCTTCATCCCAGGCTGCTGCTCCTCCTCCTGCTTACCCCTGGCTGACAGGGCAGCTCTTTGTGGATTGGGGTTGACAGCCAGGACCTGGGGCACTCTGAATAAGTGCAGAGATGGAGCCCCCCAGGGTGAGGAAAAAGGCAAAGTAGTGGGCAGAGGTTCCTGAGAGGTGAATTTTCTACCCCCTGCCAAGCCCTGCGCCTGGAGCTGGGGTTTTGGGCAGCTGGACAGTGCCAGGCACAGCGGTGCCCTGGGTGTTAGCTGCCAGGGTGCTGGAGGAGCATGTTTGGCACCCTTGTGGCTCTTGTGTCAGAGATGGTTGAGAGCAGGAGTGTGGGGATTAAATCAAAGTGTGGTTCGTGCTCTTCAGTGAGGTTTGGAGGAGGGCTGAGGAGCCCTGGGAGAATCCATCCAGCGTCAGGCAGTGCAGCAGGCTCACAGCCAGGAAACCAGCAGGGACACAGAAGCATTTCAGCTGGGAAAGCCCTTCCAGAACACCCAGTCCAGCCAGGCTACATCAGCACCACAGCTCTGCCTCTTGGCAACCCCTCCGGGGGTGGGCATTCAGCTACCTCCCTGGGCAGCCTGTGCCAGGCTTTGAGAGCCCTTTCAGTCAAGAAGTTTCTTCTGATGTCCAACTTAAACCTCTGCTGCTGCAGCTTAAGGCCATTTCCTCTCCTCATAGCCTTTATTATTAGGGAGCAGAGCCCAACCCCAGCTGGCTGCAGCCTTCTCTCAGGGAGCTGCAGAGAGCAATGAGCTCTGCCCTCAGCCTCCTCTGCTCCAGGCTGCACACCCCCAGCTCCCTCAGCTGCTCCTCCCCAGCCCTCTTCTCCAGACCCTTCGTTGCTCTTCTCCTGCCCTCACCTGCCCTGGGTGACCCTGCTGTGACTGGGGGGGTTGGTCTGGATCTCCAGAGGTCCCTTCTAAGCTCTGCCATGCTGGGATTCTGTGACTCTTTTGGAAGGCAAAGTGAGGCTCCCTGCTTTGTGCTGAGCTGGCAGCCCCTTAGCACCATCTGTTCAGGGCCTGCCTGCTCTCCCCTTTCTCTTCCAACCAGTGGATCTGGGACAGATTCTGCCTGCACAGCCCTGAAATTCCCAAGCCCAGGGCTCTGAGCTGGATACTGCCTTTAGTGAGGCTGGGAGAGTACTCAGCCCCAGGCAGGGTGGCTGTGGGTGATCCAAACTGTCAAGAACTGGGGTGTTTGGCTGCAAAAAGTAGAGTCAGAGATCACAGAAGGGGTTGGGTTGGAAGGAACCTTAAAGCTTCTCCAGCTCCAATGCCCTGCCACGGGCAGGGCCACCTCCCACCAGCCCAGTGTGCTCGAGGCCTCATCCAGCCTGGCCTTCAACACCACCAGGGAGGGGGCAGCCACAAGGGGATGAGGCATCTGAATGGGAAGGGAAGCCCAGAAAGTGGTTCCCCAGCAGAGATGCAGGAGGGCAACGATGCCACAAGAGCATCAGGCAGGGATGCAGCCAAACCCTTGGCAGTGGCTGCCTGCTCCCTGCTTGGGCCTTCCTGGGGAGGCTGATGGGAGAGATGAGGGCAGGGAGGGGAGGCAGCACTTCGGGGACAGGAGCTGGCAGCTGTGCTGGGTCCGTGCTGTGTGCTCACCTGATGCTGCTGCTTTCCCCCTTAGACCGTGGCCTGCACCCTCGGTGCCACCCACACATCAGGGGGATCCCCCTGCCCGTGTTTCCCAGGCTGGGCTGGGGCTCTGCAGCCCCGGGTGTGTGCCTGTGCCCACCTGGCAAGCAGCCCCTGAGCAGCGCAGCCCCTGGCATCGCTCGCTGCAGCCTGCGATCCGCTGGGGGAGTTTATTTGCCTGGCTGCTGTCTTTCAGCTGCGAGCAGCTAGGAGGTCTCGCAGCCTGCCTGCGGCGGGGGAGGAGGGAGTTGCCTCGGCACTAAAACTCCTGCGGTGGGGGAGAATGCATTGGAGAGCTGAAAAATTGATGAGCTGCTTTTTCCCCCCCTCCCCCCCCCCCCGCTCTTGTTCTTTTTTTTTTTTTCTTTCGGTGTGCTTGAAGATAACTCCATCTCTCATCGAAGCTGCCTGCTGAACATGCAAGGGCTTTCTAGCAAGTGTCTGCTGCCTGCTCTGGGGGGAGTGGAGAGCCTCCTGCAGAAAGTGCTTGCTTTGGGAGCCAGGTTGCTTTCTTAATGAGGAGTTGCTTGCAGAAAAGGGAGGAACGGCCTCAAATCCTTTTCCAGTAGGCTGTAAATGCAACAAGCTGCAGTTCCTGCATTGCTTGTGGGCTGTGGTGTCCTCAAACCCCTCTCCTCTCCTCCTCTTCTCTCTTTTCTTTGGCTAAAGTTTCCCTGAGAGAGTAATGAAGGAGTGCAAGTTGGTGCTGCCAAGAGGATTTAGGCTGCAGAGTGGAATGCTTGGACACCCACTGGGCTCACAGCCTTGCCCTGGGGTGCTGGTGTCTTTTCTGGTGACAGTGGCTTGTCCTGGGCAGCACAGCATCAGCACCCCAAGCCTTCTGTGGGGCAGAGGGAAAGCCTTGGCCTGCAGTCACAGAATCACAGAATGCCAGGGGTTGGAAGTAACCTCTGAGTGCCATCAAGTCCAACCCCCCTGCCAGGGCAGGTCACACAGGGCACATCCAGGTGGGCCTTGAGTGTCTCCAGAAAAGGAGACTCCACCACCTCTCTAGGCAGCCTGTTTCAGCCCTCTGGGGCACTGCAAAGTGGTTGCCATCCCTACCATCACCTCTCAGCTCCCCAGACCTCTGGCAATGATCTCTTACTGCAAGAAGCCTAGGGTTCAGCAGCCCCCTGCAGATGCTCCCTCCCACTCTTACACACCTGTGCCCCCCTAGGGCAAACCTGCTGGCAAACCCCTGCCACCCAGCCATCCTCTGTCCCAGGTCGTACAGGCAGGGTGAGCAGTCTAGGGGCAGGTTTTGGGTGGCTAAGTGCTGAGCACTCAGCTCCAGCAAGCACCAAAGCCATCAAGCTCTGTGCCAGGCTTTGTGCCTCATCGTTTACAAACACACCCCTGGTGCTTAAACACGTGGAAGCAGATCGTTAAGCACATCATTAATCTTCCCCAGCCCACCTAATCAACAATCAATTAATCTGCAGCCTGAGCTGATGCAGCTCTCCCCGCAGCCCTGGTGCAAGGCAGAGCTGAGGCCAAGCCTGGTCCCTGCTCAGCCCAGCCCCTGCCGCAGCTCCAGACCTCGCTGGCTCTGGGGCCCTACCTGCACCACCCCCAAAGTCAAGGCCATGCTGAGCTTGCCCTGGGTGGGCTGAGGGACTGACTGGTGCCTGCTGGGCTGGAGAGCTCTGCCTGAGCCTCGCACCCAGCCTGGGGTTGGCCATCAGAAGGGTGCTGGGTCCCAAGGTCTGTGGGGGTCTGTCAGACTGTGCTACCATCCAGGCTGGGCTGCTGGGTGAGGAGACACAATGAAGAGCAACGAGGGCAAGTGGAGAGTCCTGCACCTGGGGAAGAACAACCCCATGGAGCAGGGCAGCTTAGGGCTGAGCTGCTGGAGGGCAGCTCTAGGGCAAAGGCCCTGGGAGTCCTTGTAGATACCAGGATGCCCATGAGCCAGGAAGGCCAAGGGCATCCTGGGCTGTAGCAAGAAGAGTGTGGTTGAGAGATGTTCTCTGCTGTGCCCTGCTGAGGCCTCTCCTGCAGTGCTGTGCCCAGGTCTGGACTCCCCAGCTCAAGGACAAAGAATTGCTGGGGAGACTCCAGCACAGGGCACTGAGCTGCTGAGAGCACTGGAACAGCTCTGACCTGAGGAGAGGCTGAGAGCTGGGATTGGGCAGCCTGGGGGGAAGGAGGCTGAGGGGGAACTCATTGCTGCTGAGGAACCTCTCCAGCAGCTCACCAACCTGCCCCTGTGCTTCAGACCAAGGCATGTTCAGTATCAGTGCAGGCTGGGGATGATGAGATTTAGAGAAGCCCTGCAGAGAAGGACCTGGGGGTGCTGGGGGAGTGAGAAGCTGGGCAGGAGCCAGCAATGGGCACTGCAAGCCTAGAGGGCAAATGGCAGCCTGGGCTGCATCCAAAGCACTGTGGGCAGAGATGGAGAGAGGAGATCCTGCCCCTCTGCTCTGCTCAGACCTCAGCTGCAGGGCTGGGGCCAGCTGTGGGGCTCTCAACACAAGAGGGACCTGGAGCTGCTGGAGAGGGTCCAGAGGAGGCCACCAAGGTGATCAGAGGCTGCAGAACCTCTGCTGTGGGGTCATGCTGGGAGAGTTGTGGCTGTGCAGCCTGAAGAGGAGAAGGCTGCAGGCAGACCTCAGAGCAGCCTGCTAGGAGCTGAAGGGGACCTGCAGGCAGGCTGGGCAGGGACTGCTCAGCAGGACCTGTGGGGACAGGATGAGGGCAATGGTTTGGAACTGGAGCAGGGCAGTTAGGTTGGGCAGCAGGAGGAAGCTGTGCACAGTGAGGCTGGTGAGACACTGGCACAGGCTGCCCAGGGCTGTGGTTGAGGCCCCATCCCTGCAGACACGGTGGGGGTGGCCGTTCCCCGCCGTGGGGGTGGCTGCTCCCCCGGTGGGGGTGACTCTTCCCCTCGGTGGGGGTGGCTGCTCCCCTGGTGGGGGTGACTCTTCCCCTCGGTGGGGGGTGGCTGCTCTCCCGGTGAGGGATGGTTATTCCCCTCGGTGGGGGTGGCTCTTCCCCCGGTGGGAGTGGCTGCTTCCCCCCCACCCCCGGGGTGTCCCATCCCCGCTCTGCAGAGCAGGGTTTGGTCGCAATGCCTCGGGCGTGGAGGAAGAATCCTGCCATGAATAATGAAACTGTAAAATGCTGTTTGGATTTATCCTTTTTTATCATCTTTTAATATCTGGCAAGCCTGCGTGAGCAGGGGGCCCTGACGAGCTCTGAATGGCAGGTTAAAGGGCCCCAATAAAGATTAGATGGTCCAGTATCTGCTAAGGAAATTGCATCAAAGTGGTTCCTCCTGCTTGCTCCCATTAATTTCCTCTTCTGCCTGCTGGAGCTGCCTCATATCCTGCTGCAGCAGGCAGGGGCTAAGAGGCACTTCTCATTATCTCAATCATCCCTCTGGTTATCAGGCACTTAGGGTGTTCCTCTGCACAGCCAGGCCTTGAGGGTGACAACAGCACGGGGGGGAGCACGGCCAGGAGCCAAGTGCAGGTGTGACCACCTCTTGGTGAGGCCAGGACCCGGGTGGAAGTCTGTTACCAGCCTCCTTCCCCAGCCTGTGGTCTAAAGGGGTCACCTGAGGGTGATGTCAAGGGTGGGTGAGCAACCATTCACCAGTGCTTAGCTGGCTAGGACTGGTAGAGTGGGGCAAGAGTGAGGGACTGCATCTTTGCCTCCTCATCCTCACCCTGTGACTTGCAAAGCAGTGAGGGGACTCTGCCCCTCTGATCTGCTCTGCTCAGACCTCACCTGCAGCACTGCCTCCAGCTCTGGGGAAACCAGCACAAGAAGGACCTGGAGCTGCTGGAGAGGGTCCAGAGGAGGTCACCAAGGTGATCAGAGGCTGCAGAACCTCTGCTGTGGGGACAGGCTGGGAGAGGCTGCTGTCCAGCCTGCAGAAGAGAAGGTTCCAGGGAGACCTCAGAGCAGCCTGCCAGTAGCTGAAGGGCTCCAGGAGAGCTGGGGAGGGACTTGGCCAAGGGCTGGCAGTGCCAGGATGAGGGACAATGGCTTTGAGCTGGGAGAGGGAAGAGAGAGAGTGGAGAGGAGGAAGAAATTCTTTACTGTGAGGGTGGAGAGAGACTGGCACAGGTTGCCCAGGGGGGCTGTGGATGCCCCCTGCCTGGAGGTGTTCAAGAAACCTGTGGCCATGGCACTTGGGGACATGGTTTAGTGAGCATGGTGGGGTTGGGTTGAAGGTTGGACTCGATGGTCTTGGAGGGCTTTTCATGATTCTGTGATTCTTTCTCTCCCCTAGTCTCCCCTAGCTCCCCCTGGCTCCCCGTCTCCGCCTCCTCCTGTCGCCTCCTCCTGTCGCCTCCTCCTGTCGCCTCCTCCTGTCGCCTCCTCCTGTCGCCTCCTCCTGTCGCCTCCTCCTGTCGCCTCCTCCTGTCGCCTCCTCCTGTCGCCTCCTCCTGCCTCCTCCTCCTGTCGCCTCCTCCTGTCGCCTCCTCCTGTCGCCTCCTCCTGTCGCCTCCTCCTGTCGCCTCCTCCTGTCGCCTCCTCCTGTCGCCTCCTCCTGTCGCCTCCTCCTGTCGCCTCCTCCTGTCGCCTCCTCCTGTCGCCTCCTCCTGTCGCCTCCTCCTGTCGCCTCCTCCTGTCGCCTCCTCCTGTCGCCTCCTCCTGTCGCCTCCTCCTGTCGCCTCCTCCTGTCGCCTCCTCCTGTCGCCTCCTCCTGTCGCCTCCTCCTGTCGCCTCCTCCTGTCGCCTCCTCCTGTCGCCTCCTCCTGTCGCCTCCTCCTGTCGCCTCCTCCTGTCGCCTCCTCCTGTCGCCTCCTCCTGTCGCCTCCTCCTGTCGCCTCCTCCTGTCGCCTCCTCCTGTCGCCTCCTCCTGTCGCCTCCTCCTGTCGCCTCCTCCTGTCGCCTCCTCCTGTCGCCTCCTCCTGTCGCCTCCTCCTGTCGCCTCCTCCTGTCGCCTCCTCCTGCCTCCTCTTTTTTCTTTCTCTCTATTCTCCTCCTCCTTTCACTTCATGCCCCACGTGAAAGCCAGGACCTGTTCTCAGCTCCAACAGCTCTGCTCTCTTTGTCTTGCAGCCTGCCCGGTGGGGACGTTCAAGGCCAGCCAGGGCACAGGGCTCTGCACCCCGTGCCCCTCCAACAGCCGCTCTGCCGCCGAGGCTGCGCCGCTCTGCAGCTGCCGCAATGGCTTCTACCGGGCAGACCTGGACCCCCCCACAGCTGCCTGCACCAGTGAGTACCAGAGCAGGGCTGGGGGCTGCAGGGCCTCAACAACAGCAGGGATGAAATCAGGAGCTCTCTGGTCTTGTTTTCTGCGCCCCAGCCTGCTGCTGAGGGCAGCCAGCTGAGTTTGACACAAGGCAACCCCGTGCCCATCCCCAGCAGCAGACCTTGGCTCTGCCTCATTTGGAGCAGGGGCTGAGCTTCCCTGGCACCATGTGGCACTTGTTGGCACCTGTGGCACCAGCGTGTACCTTTGCCAGCACATCTGCCCATGGGTCATGCTAGCATTTGTGATGGACCTGTGCCCTGGGTGCCTTGTGCCCAGCTATAGTGGGACAAGGGTGGGCATTCTGCCAGCCTGCTCTGCTGAGTCCTCACCTGGAGCACTGCATCCAGTCCTGGTGCCTCCAGAGGAGACCACAAAGATTGGTCAGAGGGCTGGAGAACCTCCTCTGTGGGGACAGGCTGGAAGTGTTGGGGTTGCTCAGCCTGGAGAAGGGAAAGCTGCTCTAAGGTCTCCCTGGAACCTTCTCCAGGCTGAATGCCCCAATGGGGCTGGTAGGGTTTGGAAGGGATCTCCAGAGGTCACCCAGCCCAAGCCCCTGCCAGAGCAGCATCACCCAGGGGCAGCTCACCCAGAACACATCCAGGTGGGTTTGGAATGTCCCCAGAGCAGGAGACTCCACAGCCTCTCTGAGCAGCCTGCTCCAGGCTCCAGCACCCTCACACTCAAAAAGTTTTCCCTCCTATTCCCCTGGCACCTCCTCTGCTCCAACTGGCACCTGCTGCCCCTCGACCTGGCATTGGCCATCCCTGAGCAGAGCCTGGCTCCAACCCTGCATATCTTTAGCAGCAGCACTGAGGGCAGCCCTCAGGCTTCTCTGCCCCAAGCAACTCCCTCATCCTGGCCTCACAGGGAGGTGTTTGTCTCTTTGCTGCGCTGATCTCATGTGTTTGTGACCCAGGGCAGGTCACACAGGAAGGCATCCAGATGGGTCTTGAAAGTCTCCAGAGAAGGAGACTCTGCAACCTCTGTGGGCAACCTCTCTCCTGCCCATGATGTGAGCCCCACATCCCTTCTGACATCTCCACTGAGCTGCTGGCATTGTGGGGGCAGCCCACAGAGGGATGTCTCTGGTGCCTTGGGTGCAGTAGGCACACTGCACTGCAGCTGCTCCCGGACAGACCCAGGGGCTGCATCCCAGGGAAGAGAATGGGAAGGGAATGGGTTTCCTTCATCTTGTTTTAGTCAATGTGTGGTTCTAGAGGCTGCCTCTCCTCAGCACAGTAGCACAATGCTTTCATCTGTGGTATCCATGGCAACGGCTCACAGAGGCTCCCAAGGAGCCTGCCTGGGTGCAGCTAAGGGGGCAGGGGCAGAGGGTAGCACAGGCAGAGAGACCTGGGCAGAGGTGGCTTCCTGTGGCTCACCAGAGCTGGTTGGCAGTGGTGGCCAGAGCAGGGTACCAGGCTACAGCTCCCTGCAAGGAGGCTGCAGTGAGGTGGGGGTTGGGCTCTTCTCCCCAGACTCAGGTGACAGAAGGAGAGGAAATGGCTTGAAATTGTGCCAGGGGAGGGTTAGGTTGGAGAAGAGGAAAAATTTCTGTGGTGCAAGAGTGGCCAGGGACTGGCACAGGCTGCCCAGGGAGGTGGTGGAGTCCACATCCCCGGAGGTGCCCAAGAAACCTGTGGCCATGGCACCTGGGGCCATGGGTTGGTGGCCATGGTGGGGCTAGATGGCAGGGTTGGACTGGATGGTCCAACCCAAAATCTTCTGTGGTTCTGTATCCCTGGGGAAGGTGGTGAGCTGGGCTCTGTATGTCTGGGGAAGGTGGTGAGCAGGGCTCTGCAGAAGTTGACATCTGCTGACAGATGCTGGCTGGTACCTGGCACTGCTGCAGTACTTGGGGCCATGGGTTGGTGTCCATGGTGGGGTTGGGTGGAAGGTTGGACTGGGCTTCTCAGAGGCCTTTCCCAACCCACACAACTCTGTGGTTCTGTGCAGGATGACCTCTCCATCACACCAGCCACATCATTCCTTTGAGGATGAAGCTACCTCTGCCCATCCCAGCCCATGCCATTCTCAGGCACTGGTGGGGGTACCTAATGTTGGTCCCCAGCACACACACACAGGTGGAGGGCTCCCCTGGCCTGAGGTTCCCCAAGCTGAAGTGCTCTTTGCTGTCTTAACCTTTTCTCCATCATTTTTCTTGCTGCCTCCATCAGGGCAGTGCTTTCTGTCCCTGAGAAGTGCAGCTCTGTGCCCAGCCAGCACCTCTGAGCACCCTCTTGCCTCATTCAGTGTTTGGTAGGTCTGGCTGCAGAGCCATCCTGGTTAACCCCAACTGCTTTCCCAGACCTGGGCAGATGTATTTGTGCCTTGGTGGTGCTCTTCTGCCTGCATTCCTCCTGAATTCAGAGGTTCATAGAGTCATGGAATGGCTTGGGTTGGAAGGGACCTTAAAGCTCATCCAGTGCCAATGTCCTGCCATGCCCAGGGATACCTCCTACCTAGCCCAGGGTGCTCAAGGCTTTGAACTCCAGCCTGGCCTTCAACACTTCCAGGGAGGTTGTGGATGACAGAAACACAGAATGTGCTTGATCACATTCTGTGCTTCTGTCATCCACAGCCTCCCTGGGCAACCTGTGCCAGCTTCTCCTCACCCTCAGTCTCAATAATTTCTTCCTCCTCTCCACTCTCACTCTCCCCTCTCCCAGCTCAAAGCCATTGTCCCTCGTCCTGGCACTGGCAGCCCTTGTCCAAAGTCCCTCCCCAGCTCTCCTGCAGCCCTTCAGCTCCTGGCAGGCTGCTCTGAGGTCTCCCTGGAGCCTTCCCTTCTGCAGGCTGAACAGCCATAACTCTCCCAGCTTGAGCAGCCACAGCTGTTGCTGCCTGCATGGCTCCCTGTGGCCTCCTGCCCTGTTCTAGTAGTGCCTGCCCTGGGAGCTGCTCTCAGCTCTTGTCTTCTGAAGCATTTGTGCTGTTCTCAGTGGCTTAATCAATTCAGTTTTGATCTCCTCCAGCATCTGAGCTCCTCACAAAGCAGCAAGCAGCATGGGCTCTGCTCCGTGCTGCTCAGTCCCTGGGCTCCCAACTTGAGATATCGAACCCTTAATGACCACTTTCCCTGCCTCTCTCTTTGCCTGCTCCTCCTCCTCCTCCTCTGCAGCAGCAGCAGTTAAATGGCCTTGCTCTTGCTGTGCTAATCTATGTGAAGCCTGCTCCAGGTTTGCTCTGCAGCTCCTCAGCATTACAAGGGCCCCATCTTTGCTGATGGATCTGCTTGTGTGCTGCCTGTGTGGGTGGGGGGGTGCTTTTGGAGACTAAGTGCATTTGTGCCATGGGAGTCCTCATCTCCAGCCTGGAACTGCCCTCTCTGGCTGGCAGTGTGGGCACTCAGCACTGCCAACAGGAAAGCTCTGGAGACCAAACCCCTCCTTTGGCAGGAGCTGCTGGGCAGTGCGAGGTGGAGTGTCCCTCTGTGTGCCTGTGATAGTTTGGGAGTTCCCTGCCCCCCCCCCCCCTGCAAAAAAAATCCCCCAGGCTAGATCCAGCCAGCTGGAAGTTAAGGACTGAAGCTCTGTTCACAACTGAGCACAATGTACAAGCAGAGATATAGACAATAGACAGGAATAGTTACAGAGATACATAAGGTAAAGGTAATACAGAAACACAAAATCCCCCTCCCACAAATCAAAGTCCCCAGGAGGGGCTCCCAACCACCCTTCCACCTTCTTTGCACCCCTCTACCTTACCCCAGGGTCTCACTTACATGCAAGGTGAGTTTGGAGGATGGGCCAGGGGAGTTAGAAGCAGAGTGGTTAGTTAGGTTAGCAGAGAGGCCTGCAGGCATACACCAGCAGTTAGAGAGACTGAGACTCTCTGTGTTATGTATGTTTGTGGCCTTGTTCTTATACATCCCACAAGCCTGTGAGTGCAGCAGGCATCACCAGTGTTTGCTTTTCACAGCCTAGCATCTAATTCTTTTCATTAAAATATTCCAATCACAGCCTAGCATCTAATTCTTTTCATTAAAATATTCCAATCACAGCCTAGCATCTAATT
>VWZE01002392.1:59086-80527 GCA_013396675.1 Eubucco bourcierii
CCAAACACCCCAGAGGATGCTGGAGTGCTCAAAGCAGGCAGGAGGGCACTGAAGCGGGTGCCTGCTGTTGGGTTTTAAAGATGGGCAGTGCAAAGCTTGGTGTACAGAAGCCAAGGGTGCTGGGGTGGCTGCAGCAAAAGCCTTTCAAGGTCAGTGAGCCTCCAGGCACTTGGTTGTGGCAGATGCTGGAGCTGAGCAGGTGGGAGATTAGTGGTGAGAGACTAATGCAGCAGCAGAGCCTCTGCTGGAGCGCATCGCCCACGTGTTCAGCGCTGCCGCCGCTGCAGCCTCCCTGCCTGCTGCCAGCAAGAGCTGCTCAGGCTGGGGCTTGGGGTGAGGTGGGGGTCAGCCAGGCAGGAAGTCTCCTGGTTTTGCCTCTGCTACTGCTTCACCAGGAGCTTTGAGGCAGGAGAATCAGGGCAGGCCTGTGGATGTGGTGCTGACTGGGGCAGCAAGAGGCTTCCTGTCTGGGGCATGTTCACTCCCGAGGAGAGATGATGGCAGGAGGGACCTGAGGCTGTGCTCAGGGCCACAGTGCAGGTGCTGCAGCTCTGCCAGAGGGGTGAAGAATTTGCTGTCACCCACAGCGTGACAAAAGGCCTGAGCTGGTTCCTGGGAGGATCAGGATGATTTTAAGAGCAGGCTGCCTTTGGTGATGTCTGCCACTCCCAGCCTTTTGGTGAGCTTCTGCCAGCGTGGTGATGGTGAACTGTGGTGATCAGCTGTGGTGGTGAACTTGTGGTGATGGTGAGCTGTGGTGATCAGCCGTGGTGGTGGGGAGCTGTGGTGATGGGGAGCTGTGGTGATCAACCATGGNTTTTGGTGAGCTTCTGCCAGCGTGGTGATGGTGAACTGTGGTGATCAGCTGTGGTGGTGAACTTGTGGTGATGGTGAGCTGTGGTGATCAGCCGTGGTGGTGGGGAGCTGTGGTGATGGGGAGCTGTGGTGATCAACCATGGTGATGGTGAGCTATGGTGATGGTGAGCTGTGGTGATCAGCTGCGGTGGTGAACTTGTGGTGATGGTGAGCTGTGGTGATCAACTGTGGTGATGGGGAGCTGTGGTGATCAACTGTGGTGATGGGGAGCTGTGGTGATCAACTGTGGTGATGGGGAGCTGTGGTGATCAACTGTGGTGATGGGGAGCTGTGGTGATCAACTGTGGTGATGGGGAGCTGTGGTGATCAACTGTGGTGATGGGGAGCTGTGGTGATCAACTGTGGTGATGGGGAGCTGTGGTGATCAACTGTGGTGATGGGGAGCTGTGGTGATCAACTGTGGTGATGGGGAGCTGTGGTGATCAACTGTGGTGATGGGGAGCTGTGGTGATCAACTGTGGTGATGGGGAGCTGTGGTGATCAACTGTGGTGATGGGGAGCTGTGGTGATCAACTGTGGTGATGGGGAGCTGTGGTGATCAACTGTGGTGATGGGGAGCTGTGGTGATCAACTGTGGTGATGGGGAGCTGTGGTGATCAACTGTGGTGATGGGGAGCTGTGGTGATCAACTGTGGTGATGGGGAGCTGTGGTGATCAACTGTGGTGATGGGGAGCTGTGGTGATCAACTGTGGTGATGGGGAGCTGTGGTGATCAACTGTGGTGATGGGGAGCTGTGGTGATCAACTGTGGTGATGGGGAGCTGTGGTGATCAACTGTGGTGATGGGGAGCTGTGGTGATCAACTGTGGTGATGGGGAGCTGTGGTGATCAACTGTGGTGATGGGGAGCTGTGGTGATCAACTGTGGTGATGGGGAGCTGTGGTGATCAACTGTGGTGATGGGGAGCTGTGGTGATCAACTGTGGTGATGGGGAGCTGTGGTGATCAACTGTGGTGATGGGGAGCTGTGGTGATCAGCTGTGGTGATAGTGAGCGATGGTGATCAGCTGTGGTGATAGTGAGCTGTGGTGATCAACCATGGTGATGGGGAGCTGTGGTGATGGGGGGGCTGTGGTGATGGGGAACTGTGGTGATGGGGAGCTGTGGTGATGGGGAGCTGTGGTGAGCCGTGGTGATGGTGAGCTGTGGTGATCAACCGTGGTGGCGGTGAGCTGTGGTGATCAGCTGTGGTGATGGGGAGCTGTGGTGAACCGTGGTGGTGGGGAGCTGTGGTGATAGTGAGCTGTGCACCAGCAGTGCCCTGAGGTGATGGCTGAGGTTTGCAGGGCTGGGTACATGGGTTTAGCTGCCCTAACCCCCCTCATCTGGCTGGGATGGGCACTAGGGAGAGCTGAGCCTTGTGGCTGCTGAGCCCAGGGCACATCCGAGGGTGTTTGGATGCCAGCCCGAGGCGGCGGTGAGCAGCAGACTTCGGTCTCCTTTATTTCGTCAGTATTTTGATCAGCGAGTCAGTCTTGGTTACGATCCTGTAAATCCCTTTGTAATCCTGGCTGGAGCATCAGCTGCTCCCGGGAGGGGATTTATGGGGCAGTTAAAGGCTGTGAGACAGAGCTGGGAAGGGATTTATGAAGTGGGAGATGCCCAGATGGCTTCATCGCAGCCTGCCCCCTCGCCGCACAGCTTGTGCCCCAGAGCCGCCTTGGAGGAGGGGAAGGCTACCTGCTGAGGGGGCCCTGCAGACAGCTCTGCCCTGCGCTGGCACCAGCAGTGCCCCACCACAGGGCTTTCAAGCCCCCTCTCGAGCTCCTTAGGCAGCAAAAGCACCAAGCAGCCAGGAGCTGATTCAGACTCCTGGTGTGGAGCCATTCATCCTCCAATGGCAGCTGGCACCACGCCGGAGAGGCTGTGGCAGTGATGCCACCAAACCATGGGCAGTGCAGCTCTGCCTTCACTCAGTCTTGGGCCTGGCTCTGCACCTTCAGATCTTGGCTCTTTTGGTGGTTTATTTTCCTCTTATTTCAGTGCTCCTGTCCCGAGGAGCCCCCTCCTGCCCCCTCCACAGCCCCTCTGCCCCCTTGACATGGCTTCCAGTACTTCCCATCCAGCCTTGGCTTGATGGGGTCATGCCCTGGCTTGATGGGGTCACTCCTCCCAGAATCCTTTGGGTTGGAAAAAGCTCTCTAGGATCACCCAGTCCAACCTTCCACCCAACCCCACCATGGCCACCAACCCACAGCCCCAAGTGGTTTCCTGGACACCTCCAGGGATGGGCACCACCTCCCTGGGCAGCCTGTGCCTATCCCTGACCACTCTTGCAGCAAAAAAATTTGTTCTCATCTCCAACCTAACCCTCCCCTGGCACAATTTCAGGCCAGTTCCTCTAGTCCTATTGCTGGTGACTTGGCAGAAGAGACCAACACCAACCTCACTGCAGCCTCCTTTCAGGGAGCTGTAGAGAGCAATGAGGTCTCCCTTGGCCTCTTCTGCTCCACACTAAACACCTCTGGCTCCCTCAGCTGCTCCTCCCCAGCCCTGTTCTCCATGTCCTTCTTGATCTCTTCTAGAGATGACCTTACTGCTGCACCATCCCCAGTAGTCCTGGGGTAAGGAATGGCACAGGAGGACAAATCCCACAGAGGCCACAGCCCAGTCTGGGTGCCCCACTGAGCCCCAGGGGCAGCAGTGACTGCACTTTGCCCTGAGGCCTTGCCCCTGGGCAGCTCTGCAAGTCCCAGGGTGTCCAAAGCCCTTCTGAGGGCTCTGGGAGCCTGTTGTGATGCCTTTGAAAAGGGCAGGAGCTCACTGGCAGCAGCTCCCTGCAGCATGGCCAGGTCCTGCCCTGCAGGGCAGCACACACTTGTTGCCAGGGCAGCCCAGGCTGTGTCCTGTGGCTCCACACAGGTTGGTGGTGATAGATGCTGCGCTCTGCCAGTTCAGCAGCCTGCACCAAGCTCTCAGACCTTCTGTGGGTGCACTCTTCACCAGCACTGGAGCCTTGTAAAGCTCTCACCAGAAAGGAGTTCAAGTCTGGAACTGCTCCCCAGTGCTGGGCAGGAGGAAGAGGAGTGATAACAGTGGAAGAACAGAGGGCAGGGAGGGAGAGGAGAGGCCGCAGAGAAGGTCAGCTGGAGCAGGCAGACCAAAGAGGATGATAATGGTTTATGGAGGTGGCAGAGGTGGGCATAGCTGTCTTACAGGCATACAGAGGGCACAGGGCTGCGGCAGGTGGCAGTTCCTGGCTGGGGCACAACTGCTCTTGGTTCTCTCCCATATCTCCTGCCACAAGGATCTCCAGGCATGAAGATCTACATCGACCCCTTCACCTATGAGGACCCCAACGAGGCGGTGCGGGAGTTCGCCAAGGAGATCGATGTGTCCTTCGTGAAGATCGAGGAGGTCATTGGAGCAGGTGGGTCTGGGCAGCCTTCCTCCCCTCTCTGCTGTGCCACCACAAACCCAGGGCAGTTTCCTGGGGGTGCAGATGTGGTCCCTCAACAGGACCCCCTTGAGTGAGCCCCAAGACATGAAGCTTTCTTGGGGCTATGGTGGGTTAGAGCGGACACAAGCTTGGTGTCTGCTCTCAGAGCTGCTCTGGGGTGGAAGAGGCTCCATGAAGATATTTGCTGGCTGGCAGTGAGGCCTCTTGGGATCTCCTACGTGTGACAGGAAGGAAAGGCAGCTCCTGCTGCAGACTGTGCCACAGCCCCAGACATGTGTGCGTGGAGCTGTGCCAGCTGTGCTGCTGCTCCTGCCATGGCTCAGTCGCTGTCATACTTGGAGAAGAGAAAGGGAGAAGCCAAGGGGGAGGCTGCAAAGAAGCAACAAATCACAGCTTCACAGATGTCATGGGATTGGAAGGGACCCTCCAAGGTCATCTTGTCCTACCTCTCTGCAGGCACAGGGACAGCTCCAGCCAGAGTAGGCTGCCCAGGGACACATCCAGCCTGACCTTGGATGTCTCCAGGGTTGGGGCCTCAGCCACATCCCTGGGCAGCCTGTGCCAGTGTCTCACCACCCTCAGTGTGCAGAGCTTCCTCCATTGAGCTACTTTGGTCAGGACCATCTTTGGTGATGGATCAGCTGCTCTGACCAGGTTCCAGCCTGCTTTAGATGTAACCATCCAGTGGCAGATTTTGCCTGGGTGGAGGAAAAACTCTCCTGCTGCAAATGAGAGGAGGCTTCTGTTTTCTGGGTGAGGGGGCAGCAAGGAAAGCAGCCCAATTACCCTCCAAGACCACCTAGATTATCAAGGCCAGCACCTTGTGTTTGAAGTAGTCCTTCAACACTGATGTTCTGATCATGGAGTCCCAGAGTGCCAGGCTGGAAGAGACCCCAAAGTTCCTCTGCTCCAACCCCTCTGGCTGGTGGTGCAGCTGAAAGGAGCTGCCTCAGCACCCTGGCAAGCTGAGCCCTCAAACTGCCCCATGGAGGGGACTGCACTGCTGCCCCTGGGAGCTGCCTGCAGTGCCTGAGTGTGCTCATGGCAAACATTTCCTCCTGCAGCCCAGTGGGCATCTGCCCAGCAGGGACTTGTCCCCACTGCTCCTGGTCTTGCTCTGCAACTTTGCAGCAGCAGCCCCAGCCTCTGCTGCTGTCTGTGCTGGGCTCTGTCACCGGGGAGCAGGCTGCAAGCCCCGGGAGCTGCTCAGCAGCAGAGGCTGCCCCTGTGGAGGGACCAAGGGCATTGCCTGGCGCGGCAGCTCCGGGTGCCAGCCGCTGTGGAGCGCTGCGTGTGCAGGAGGTGGCAGCTGTTCTGTGGCCCGGCAGGGGAGTTCGGAGAGGTGTACAAGGGGCGCCTGAAGCTGCCCGGCAAGAGGGAGATCTCGGTGGCCATCAAGACGCTGAAGGCTGGCTACTCGGAGAAGCAGCGGCGAGACTTCCTGAGCGAGGCCAGCATCATGGGGCAGTTCGACCACCCCAACATCATCCGCCTGGAGGGGGTGGTGACCAAGAGCCGCCCGGTCATGATCATCACCGAGTTCATGGAGAACGGCGCCCTCGACTCCTTCCTGCGGGTGAGCCTGCCCGGCCCTGCCCTACCCTCCCCTGCCCTGCCCGGCGCTTGCTACTCCTCCCCCTGCCTTCCTTCTAGGAGTTCACTGCCTCCCGCCTGCCACAAGCACCTTTCTGCTCTCCACTGTGGGATGAGGGAAACGAATGTTGGCAACTCCTCCTGTCAGTCCCTGTGCCCGTCCTGCTGATTCCCTGTGCCCATCCTGCTGCCTCCCCGCGTGTGCCCAGCTGCCTCCCCGCGTGTGCCCAGCTGCCTCCCCGCGTGTGCCCAGCTGCCTCCCCGCGTGTGCCCAGCTGCCTCCCCGCGTGTGCCCAGCTGCCTCCCCGCGTGTGCCCAGCTGCCTCCCCGCGTGTGCCCCGCTGAATCCCTGTGTGCCCCGCTGAATCCCTGTCCTGCTGAATCCCTGTCCTGCTGAATCCCTGCATCCTTAGCTCAGGAACTGATTGCCAGGTGCCAGCTGCCCCACAAGTGTTTTGCTGCTGCCATACTCTGCTTTAACCAGGCAGGGCAGGGCAATGCAACTGGTTAGTCCCCCGGAGAGGTGCAGCATCCTGCTGAGGTTGGGGGTGAGCAGCTGTGGTGCCAGGGTGGGCTCTGCACCCTCAGCCCAGCGCCCACTCTTCCCCATGGCAGCAAAACGATGGGCAGTTCACGGTGATCCAGCTGGTGGGCATGCTCAGAGGGATTGCAGCTGGCATGAAGTACCTGGCAGAGATGAACTACGTGCACCGAGACCTGGCTGCCAGGAACATCCTGGTCAACAGCAACCTGGTGTGCAAGGTGTCTGACTTCGGCCTCTCACGCTACCTGCAGGATGACACTTCTGACCCTACCTACACCAGCTCCCTGGTAGGTACCAGCACAGGCCTCTGTACCCATGCCTGCACCCACTGCCAGCTGAATCTGCACCTGGAGCCTCTAGCATGGGGAGGAGCAGCTCAGGAAGGTTCTCACCACGTGGCCCTATGGTCCATAAACCACACCTATGGTTTCCAACTCTTTTCGCTCCTTTCTCTTCCTGTCTTTTATGAGTTTTCTGCCTCCCTCTTCCCCCAAGCACCTTCCTGCCCTGGGCAGTTTTCAGATCAGCCTCTTCTTTATCCTCCATGGAGGGAAGGTGCACAAAGGAGTCCCTGGAGATACGGAAAGGGGAGGCAGGGAGATGGCAGCATCTCCAGATGGCACAACAATGGCAGCTTCAGCGCTCCAGGTCTGGTCTGCCTTTCCCTGCTGGAAACTTGTTCCAAGCATGCATTAAAGAGAGAAGCCCAACAGGAGCTATGTCCTTCCCCAGCCGCCCTTCTCCTCCTTAGCTAATTTATGGGCAATGGCAACCCTGCTCTCTCCTTCCCCCCTGCTGTCCTGGCAGACCCCAGGTCCCCAACCCAGCATCCTGCTAGTGGTTCACAACATCCTGAGTGGTGTTAGGGATGAGCAGAGACGCAGGGAATGAACAACCCCTTGGCCAAGGGCTTATGGTGACAGTACAAGGGACAAAGGCTTTGAGCTGGGAAAAGGGAGATTGAGACTGGAAATTGGGAAGAAATTGTTGAGAGTGAGGGTGGGGCAACACTGGCACAGGTTGCCCAGGGAGGCTGTAGCTGCCCCTGCCCTGGAGGTCTTCAAGGCCAGGCTGGATGAGGCCTTGAGCAGTCTGGGCTGGTGGGAGGTGTCCCTGGGCATGGCAGGGGGCTGGAACTGGATGAGTTTTGAGGTTCCTTCCAGCCCAACCCATTTCATCAATCTGTGAATCCAATTCATTAAATAAAAGACAGGTGCTGGGTGCAAGCAGAAGGCTGCATGACTCCTGCAGAAGCTCTTTCTTGGGCTGAGGAGCTGTGCCTGGGCACCAGGGCCACGTCCAGCATCTGAAATTTGGGATCTGTGGGCAAGCTGATTTTGCATTTTGGCTTGACTGCAGCCCCTTACTCTTCTCCCTTACTCATGGGATGTTTCCCCTGACCCTGGACCTGCCCAGAGCCCTCCTGCAGGCAGCAGCCTTTAAGCACACAGCCACCACTTACCTTCTGTGCCAAGCCTGCAGCAGTAGCTGCTGGGCCGAGGCACGGAGCAGCCTTCTCCCCACCTCTGGAGCTAAAGCAGATTATCTCATCTGGGCCTTTATTTAATTTAGGCTGTAATAGATCTCCCTGGCAGCTGGAAAGTGATGCTGTGTCTGCGATTGCATCACTCTGCCTCCCACTGCAAGGGTTTAGCTCTGGGGGAAAGGAAGCAAAAACAACCCAGCAGTTAATTCCTCCATTTGCTGCTTCCTCAAATCAAATCTTTTCACCATTCATCCTCCAATGGCAGCTGGCACCACGCCGGAGAGGCCGTGGCAGTGATGGCACCAAACCATGGGCAGTGCAGCTCTGCCTTCACTCAGTCCTGGGCCTGGCTCTGCACCTTCAGATCTTGGCTCTTTTGGTGGTTTTTTTCCTTCTTATTTCAGTGCTCCTGTCCCAAGGAGCCCACTCCTGCCCCCTCCACAGCCCCTCTGCCCCCTTGACATGGCTTCCAGTACTTCCCATCCAGCCTTGGCTTGATGGGGCCATGCCCTGGCTTGATGGGGTCACTCCTCCCAGAATTCTTTGGGTTGGGAAAGCTCTCTAGGATCACCCAGTCCAACCTTCCACCCAACCCCACCATGGCCACCAAGCCACGGCCCCAAGTGCCATGGCCACAGATTTCCTGGACACCTCCAGGGATGGGCACCACCTCCCTGGGCAGCCTGTGCCTATCCCTGGCCACTCTTGCAGCAAAAAAATTTGTTCTCATCTCCAACCTAACCCTCCCCTGGCACAATTTCAGGCCAGTTCCTCTCCTATCACCTGAGACTAAGGAGCAGAGCCCAACCCCCAGCTGGCTGCAGCTGCAGAGAGCAATGAGGTCTCCCTTGGCCTCTTCTGCTCCACACTAAACACCTCTGGCTGCCTCAGCTGCTCCTCCTCAGCTCTCTTATCCAGACCCTTCCCCAGCTCTGTTGCCCTTCTCTGGACCTGCTCCAGCACCCCAAAGTTCTTATGGGAGTGAGGGAGCCAAACCAGTATTTGCAGTGTGGCCTCACCAGTGAGAGGCTGCAAGGCTGAGCTTGGGTATGGGCTCTGGGAGGACATGAGGAGCTCTCTTGCCAGAGGCATGTTCCTGTTCCAGTGCTTTCCAGGTCTTCTTTTGGGGGCTTAAAGGTGGTTTGTGTTTTGCTGTCACAAAAAGTTGAGGCTGGAAAGACCTTCCAGCAGCTGTGGGAGCCCAGACAGTGCCTGAGAGGCTGCTCTTAGGTTGGACCTTGCTTCCCTTAAGGCCAAGGCATGGTGGAACCTGTGGCTCCTTAACTTGAGATGAGCACTGGCACAGTCCCTTGTCACCTGATGTCTCCTTGGGATGGGTCCTGAGGCCAGGCCATCGGTATGCTGGGTTCTGCAGGGTAGCTGGGGTGGAGAGGTGTCCGTCTGGGGTGACACTGAGTGGGCAAATTCTTTGCCATCTCTTTTGCTCTCTGCACCTGAGCTCTTTGTGCAGGCGCAGGAGGAATCTGCAGATGCTTCTGGCTCCTGCCTCCTTGCCTCACCAGGTGCCATCTGCCCGCTCCTCGGCGCCATCCTCAGGGAGCAGTGGCTGGGGAGGTGTGGGAAGGCTGTGGCTCTGGCTCATGGGGGTTCCACTGCCAAGGGAGCCACTTCTCACCTGCTGCCTCTTCTCCGCAGGGGGGCAAGATCCCGGTCAGGTGGACAGCGCCGGAGGCCATCGCCTACCGCAAGTTCACCTCGGCCAGCGACGTCTGGAGCTATGGCATCGTCATGTGGGAGGTGATGTCGTTTGGGGAGAGACCCTACTGGGACATGTCCAACCAAGACGTAAGCACCGAGGGTTCGTCTGCAGCTCGCTGCCCGCAGAGCCCCGAGATGTGTCCGCTCCCGCCGGCAGCCTCGGAGGCGCTCGGCGGCGGAGCTGAAGCAGGCTGTGGAGTGGGCGGGCGGGAGGAGGGCGGGCGGGAAGCAGAGGCAGTGCCTGGTAATTGGAGTTCAGGCAGCTGCAGAGCCTTTGAAAGCCTTCAGAGGGTTTAGGAGTGGGGAAGGAGCTTTGGCAGTTGCCTGCGGAGCGGCGCCGCGCAGGGATAATGAGCGGCAGGCTCCGGCGACATCAGAGCGCGGAGTGACCTCGGGAGCCCTGCAGCCGCTGCAGCTCCTCCTGCTGCCTTTGCTGCCGATCGAGTGGGCTGGCAGCTGCCTTCACAGCCTCTGCCACCTCTGCCCGTCCGGGCAGCTGTGCCTGGAGAGAGGAGTGGGTGGGAGCGGCTCAGCCTCTGCCGTGGCTGCGGTTCTGCCTTCGCAGAATCAGAGGTTGGAAAAGAGCTTTAAGATCATCGACTGTGGCTGTAACCCAACTGCCACGGCCACTGAACTGCATCCTGAAGCACCACATCTGCAGCTTCTTGAACTCCTCCAGGCATGGGCACTCCACCACCTCCCTGGGCAGCCTGTGCCAATCCCTGACCCCTCTTGCAGCAAAGAAATTTGTCCTCATCTCCAGCTTAACCTCCCCTGGGACAATTTCAGGCCAGTTCCTCTAGTCCTATTGCTGGTGACTTGGCAGAAGAGACCAACACCAGCCTCTTCTCAGGGAGCTGTAGAGATCAGTGAGGTCTCCCTCAGCCTCCTCTTCTCCACAACAAACACCCTCAGCTCCCCCAGCTGCTCCTTGTACCCTATGCCCTCCAAACCCCTCCCCAGCCTCGTTACTCTTCTCTGGACACCCTCCAGCCCCTCAATGTCTTCCCTACACTGTGATGCCTAGAACTACCCCCAGTGCTCAAGCTCACTGGGCCAAGTACAGGGGACAGTCCTGGGTACTCACCAGGGCCAAGTACAGGGGACAGTCCCTGCCCTGCACCCAGAACCAAGCCCTTGGTCTTGTTGCAGCTCACACAGCTGAGCTCAGCCTATGGAGCAGGCTGTGCAGATCCCTCTGCAGAGCCTTCCTGCCTTCAGGCAGACCTGCATTGCTGTGCAGCTTTATGTCCTCTGCAGGTGTGCCAAGGCTGCCCTCGATCCAAACATGTGCCCTCAGGTCCCTCATCCTCACCTGCTGCAGATGGCACCAAGTCAGGAGCAGGTGTGGATCTGTTGGAGGGCAGAAGGGCTCTGCAGAGGGACCTGGGGAGGCCAGTGGGATGAGACTGATCAAAGCTCAGTCCAGGGTTCTACACTTTGGCCACAACAACCCCAAGCAGTGCTACAGTCTGGGGAAAGAGTGACTGGAGAGCAGGCAGGCAGAGAGGGACCTGGGGGTGCCGGTAGAGAGGAACTGAAGATGAGGCAGCAGTGTGCCCAGGTGGGCAGGAGAGCCAATGGCATCCTGGCCTGGCTCAGGAGCAGTGTGGCCAGCAGGAGCAGGGAGGTTCTTGTGCCCCTGTGCTCAGCACTGCTCAGGCCACAGCTTGAGTGCTGTGTCCAGTTGTGGGCCCCTCCATTCAAGAGAGATGTTGAGGTGCTGGAAGGTGCCCAGNAGGTGGTGGAGTCGCTGTCCCTGGAGGTGTTGAAGCAAAGCCTGGCTGGGGCACTTAGTGCCAAGGTCTGGTTGATTATGATGGGCTGGCTGCTAGGTTGGGCTGGGTGAGCTTGGAGCTGTCTTCCAGCCTGGCTGGTTCTGTGACTCTGTGATTGCCTACAGGTGATCAATGCCATTGAGCAGGACTACCGCCTGCCGCCGCCCATGGACTGCCCCGCGGCGCTGCACCAGCTGATGCTGGACTGCTGGCAGAAGGACCGCAACGCGCGCCCACGCTTCGGGGACATCGTCAGCACCCTCGACAAGATGATCCGCAACCCGGCCAGCCTCAAGGCCCTGGCTACCATCACCGCTGTGTGAGTCGGGGGCCGCCGGGCTGGGGCTGCTGGGGCGGGAGTGGTGCTCCCGGATCCCCTGCTGGGCACGGGGAGGTCTGCCTCGCCTCTGCCTGCCGGGCTGCGAGGAACGTGTGGTTTGCAGGCAGGCGACAGCCACTGTCCCGTGCTATTGAGGTGAACGCTGGCACTACCCCTTCCTGGTATCTCCATGGCAAAGGAGCTGGGGATGTGCTGGGTTCTTCAGGGCAGCTGGCATGGGGAGGTGTCAATCGGGGATGACCCCATAAACTCCTGGACAGACTCTGTGTAGCTGAGCCCTTTCATGCAGGCACAAGAGAAGACATGGAGACACTTTTGGCTTATTCCATCAGGTGCCGCCTGCTCACCCCTCAGCGAGGTCTGCAGGGGGAGCAGTGCCTGGGGGCGTGTGGGATCTACTTTGCCTGTGCAGCCATGCCTGTAGCTGCCACAGCCTGGTTACAGCGTGGGGCTTGCAGAGTGCCGTTGGCAGGGTGCTGGCATTCCTGTGGCACAGGCCTTGCACGTGGTCTTCCTTGCCTCAAGCACGGGCTGGGAGCAGAGTAGTGTCCCGAAGCAGCACGGGGGCACAGGGAGGCAGATTTGGGCTCATGTGTGGCAGCCCTGTGGTGCTGCCTAGGCATGTCCCCAGCGCTGTGTCCCCTTGCAGGCCTTCTCAGCCCCTCCTCGACCGCTCCATCCCTGACTTCACTGCCTTTACCTCAGTGGATGACTGGCTGAGCGCCGTCAAGATGAGCCAGTACCGGGACAGCTTCCTGGCCGCCGGCTTCACCTCCCTGCAGCTCGTCGCCCAGATGACGGCCGAGTGAGTCGGGAGCTGTAGCAGGGCTGCCCAAAGGCTAGGGGCTGCCTGGGCAAGCTGGGGGTGCAGGGAGGTGGGAAGGTCAGTTCAGGGCACCTGCAAAGGAAGGGTTTGAATGTTCTTCGTGCTGGTCAGCAGCGCTCTGAGCCTGGAGGTGCCCGTGTTCACCATCTGGGCGTCGGCATGTGGGTCTCTGCCTGCTCTCGGTGCCATTTTGCCTCTGGTGGTGCTCATGGGGCTGCTCCTGGGCTCTGTGGCTGTTCTGCTGCTGGAAGGTGTGGAGCAGCTGAGCTTGAGTCCCTGCCCTCGCTTAGATACTTTGTTCTATGTGGAAAGAGTGACTGGCATTGGAATGAGCTGCCTGGGGAGGTGGTGGAGTCACCATCCCTGGAGGTGTTTAAGAGGAGGCTGGATGGGGCACTTGGTGCCAGGGGTGAGTTAATTAGAAGGGTTAGGTGATAGGTCAGACTCAGTGATCCTAGAGGTCTTTTCCAGCCTGGTTAATGCTGTGATTCTGAGATAGAGGTAGACCAAGCCACTGAGTGTCCTCTCTCTGTCTTGCAGAGACCTCCTGCGAATAGGAGTGACTTTGGCTGGGCACCAGAAGAAGCTCCTGAACAGCGTGCAGTCCATGCGGGTACAGATGAGTCAGTCCCCCAGCTCCATGGCGTGACTGCCCGCCTGCCTGGGAGGGCACAGGGAGGGCAGAGGCGGGAGGGGAGGGACTGAGGTGTCGCCGCTGCCCGGGCACCGTGACCGCAGGTGGAGGCTGTTCCTGGGCCTCAGCTGTGAGCGGTGACGTCCTTTGCTCACCACCAGAAGCACACTTGGCACCGCCCCAGGGAGCAGCCTACGAACTCTATAAATATGTACAGAGCAGATATTTAAACACGAGAACCCAGACCGAGCGGTGCAGACCGAGCGGAGCGCGGCGGGCGGCAGAACCCAGCCGTACAGAGAGGGCTCCAACCCGCCGCCAGCGAGCAGCGCTCAGAACTGAGGAGGAGGGGGCTGCTGGGGAAGGGAGAGCCACAAGATGGAGTGTCCTTGTCTGGAGGAGCCACCTTCCTCCTCTGCTTCCACCACCCCTCCTGCTCTGCCTGCCTGAGGACCAGGCGGAGGTGTCCTCAGAGCTCTCCACAGCTCCCGTCCTGACCCGGCTGCCGCTGCGGTGACTACCAAAGGACTTCTCTGAGCACTGCGTGGGGGATCCAACTCAACCCAGTTAATGTCTTCATATTGAAGCAGAGATGTACCTTCCATAGAAACCTTTGTTGGCTTTTGGTTGTTCTCTTTTGCTTGCATTTTTTTTGCAAAAAGGAAACAAAAGGATTAAAAACCAAACCCCCGACCCCAGGAAGCCACCACCCTGGCCGTGGAGGTGTCCCCGTGTGTGTGCGCTCCCTGCGCGTCCCTACCCTCTCACCCTGCCGTGGGCTCCCTCCTTGTCCGTGACTGAAGATCACCAACGACTTTGTGGCTGGTGGCCCCGGGGAGGGCCAGGGTGGTTCCTGCAACCCCTGGCAGGGGGAGGCAGCAGGGCACTGCCCCGGCTGGCGTTCAGCACCCTGCGCCTGGGGAGGACGCCGAGGGCCGGCAGCGTGGGGAGCAAAGGGCCCAGAGGAGCTGCCCCGTGGCTGAGACTGGGTTGGTGGCTGCTGGAGAAGGAGGAGGGATGAACGCTCTGGGAAACAGACTGCTAAGGCCTCCAGGGCCTGGGAGATGCTTGGAAGATGGCCGTGGAGGATTATTTTTTTCCCCATCTTGTGGACCTATGGATTTTGGCCTTGGTTCACCTGCTGGATTCCTGGTGTCAGAGGTGGGTCCTGTGTAGCCTCCCTGTCCAGCTCTCTGTCCTCCTGGCTGTTTTGCTGCTGCCTCCATAAAGCCTTTCACAGTGCAGGTTCCCTTTGGGTCAGTTGTGCTCTCTGTTGTTTTCCCTGCCCTTGTCTCCTTTGCAGATGGTGAAGGTTGCCAGGTGTGTGCCAAGGTTTGCACAAGATGCTGTGAGCCTGGGCATGCTCCTGTGCCCTTGTGTGTTGCGCTGAGCTCATCGAGTGGATGAGCTTTGGATCAGGCTCAGGGCTGGCTGTGTGCCAGCAACGGTCAGCTGGCACCGTGCTCCAGTGGGCACCACAGCATCCTTGAAGGCCACCAGTCCCTGCTTTAAGTTCACAGAATCATAGAATGGGTTGGGTTGGAAGAGGCCTTAAAGATCATCCAGCCCCAAACCCCTACCATGCCCAGGAACATCTCCCAGGGCATCCAGTGTGGCCTTGAACACCCCCAGGGAGGGAGCAGCCTCAACCTGCAGCACTGCCTCCAGCTCTGGTGCCTCCAGCACAGGAAGGACTTGAACCTTCTGGAGAGGGTGCAGAGGAGGCCACCAAGATGCTCAGAGGCTGCAGAACCTCTGCTGTGGGGACAGGCTGGGAGAGTTGTGGCTCTTCAGCCTGGAGTAGAGAAGGCTGCAGGGAGACCTCAGAGCAGCCTGCCAGGACCTGAAGGGCTCCAGGAGAGCTGGGGAGGGACTTTGGACAAGGGTTGACAGTGCCAGGTTGAGGGACAATGGCTTTGAGCTGGGAGAGGGGAGAGTGAGAGTGGAGAGAAGGAAGAAATTGTTGGCAGTGAGGGTGGGGATATACTGGTACAGGTTGCCCAGGGAGGCTGTGGATGACAGAACATCTGTCATCCACAGCCTCCCTGGAAGTGCTGAAGGCCAGGCTGGATGAGGCCCTGAGCACTCTGGGCTGATGGGAGGTGTCCCTGGGCACGGCAGGGGTTGGAGCTGGATGAGCTTTGAGATCCCTTCCAACCTAGCCCATTCCAAGACTCTGACCCCAGCAGCAGGTCTCAGCAGGCCTGTTGAGGTCTCCGTTGCTGTTGAAGGAGGCTGAGCTGCAGCTCTGCTGCAGGATGGGAGCCAACCAGCTGCAACTGTGAGCTTTCAAATCCCTGAGCTGCCTCTAGGGACTGGAGCAGAGGAGAGCCCTCCTTGCTTACTAGAGCAGGGGCTGCTGCCAGTGCTGGCTGAAAGGAGCTGACCTATCCCTCTGGGGATGCTGGTGGCCTCACTCTGTATGGCAGGCTGGTGCCAGGCAGCACCAGACGTGGATGCAGCGGGCACCATGCACGCTAACAGCGCTGCGGTGCCACATTGGTATTTGCGGGGCCAGGCAGCCCCCGGGGCTGGGCTCTATCGGTTCTGCTTGGTCAGAGGGCAGCTGAAGGCACAGGAAGAAAGGAATGGCAGTGGCTAACTGCCAAATCTCCACCTCTGTGCCCCCCTGCTGCCCAGGCATGCCAGCACCTGTCACAGGATGCCCTGGGTTGGAAGGGGCTCAGAGATCTGCTCTGACCCCCCCTGCTGTGGGTGGGGACAGCTTCCCCTAGCCTGGGTTGCTTGAGGCCCCATCCAGTCTGGCTCTGAGCACTCTGAGGGTGCTGTGCACAACATGGGGAGCAGGAGGGACTGTCCTGACCTGCACTGAGCAGCTGTGGATGGATGCTATGGACTGCTCCCACCTTGGGTTTGCCTTGCTCCATGCCTCGAGGGCAGCTGCTAGCTCCTCCTCTGCATTCAACTGCAGACATTTCATCCCTTTTCTCTCCTCTTTAGGGATTTTTGGTATGTCTCTGGTGGCTTTGTCTTCCCTACCTGTGGCATTGTATCAGAAAAGTTCTTTGGCAAAGGCCTGAGCCCAGGTCCTGCCCTGAGCTTAGCCCAGTGCCTGGCAGTGACCATCAGTGAGCAGATGTCTGTGTCCTGGGACATAGGGGGCACCTTCTCCCTCTCTTCAACCCCCTGAGAGGAGGCTGGAGCCAAGTGGGTGTTGGTCTCTTCTCCCAGGTGGGAAAGGGTCTGGAGAAGAGGACTGGGGAGGAGCAGCTGAGGGAGCTGGGGGTGTGCAGAGTGGAGCAGAGGAGGCTGAGGGCAGAGCTCATTGCTCTCTGCAGCCAGCTGGGGTTGGGCTCTGCTGCCGAGAAACAAGTGACAAGATGAGAGGAAATGACCTCAGGTTGCCCCAGGGGAGGTTTAGGTTGGGCATGAGAAAAACCTTCTTGACTGAAAGGGTTCTGCAAGACTGGCACAGGCTGCCCAGGGAGGTGGCTGAATCCCTGGAGGTGTTTCAGAGGCAGAGCTGTGGTGCTGAGGGCCATGGCTCAGCCCCAGCCTGGGCAGAGTTAGGGCATGGTTGGACTGGATGACCTGAAAGGGCTTCTCCAACCCAAACTGTTCTGCAGTTCCATGACATTGCTGCCTGCTCCTCCTGCCCAGAGCACCTCTCCCCACTGGTGTTCAGCAGCATTTGGAGAATGGTTGGACTCAATGACTTTAAAGCTCTTCTCCAACCCAAACCATTCCATGGTGTGTTTGGGCTGGGTATTTGCCAACAACCTTCCAACTGCCTCCAGTGCCAGCCTCGCTGTATCGCTCCTCTGCCAAGAGCTGCATCACCCTCCCTGAGGCTCTGCAAGGTCTTTTCTGACCCACATCCCTGCTGGGCTGTGCCACAGGTGATGGAGCAGCTCCCTCAGCAGCAGCAAAAACAAGGAACTGCTACCCACAGAGCTGGACCCAGCTGCTGGCACATGCCAGGCCCGAGTGAGCTGCTGAGCCTGGAGAGGAGGCTGTGCTGGGAACGTTGCTGTGTGCCTCTTCCTAGAGAGAAAGGAAGGGAAAAGGATGAGTTTGGTGGCATTTGGTGACCTTCCAATTAACAGCTCTGCCAACAGGCTTATGTATCTTTAATTTTAAATGTTGCTACAAGTCAAGCAGGGCTCAGAATGGAAGCAGCAGGAGGATGAGTTTTAAATAAGAGTGAGCTTGGAGCTACAGCTCTGAGCCTGGCAGCTCTTGGTGCTTGGAATGCTGCTGTCCCTAGAGAAATTGTCTAGGAGGGGATCCTACCCCTCTGCTCTGCTCTGGGGAGAACTCACCTGCAGGGCTGTGTCCAGCTATGGGGACCCTGACACAAGAGAGACCTGAAGCTGCTGGAGAGGGTCCCAAGGAGGCCACCAAGATACTCAGAGGCTGCAGAACCTCTGCTGTGGGGACAGGCTGGGAGAGTTGTGGCTGTTCAGCCTGGAGAGAAGGCTGCAGGCAGACCTCAGAGCAGCCTACAGTAGCTGAAGGGCTCCAGGAGAACTGAGGAAGGACTTTGGACAAGTGCTGGCAGTGCCAGAACGAGGGACAATGGATTTGAACCTGGAACCAAGTAGATTGGACATCAGGAGGAAGTTCTTTACTATGAGGGTGCTGGAACACTGGCACAGACTGCCCAGGGAGGTGCTTGAGGCTCCATCCCAGGAGACATTCAAGGTCAGGCTGGATCTGAGCAGTCTGCTCTAGCTGGGGATGTCCTTGCTGCCTGCAGAGTGTTAGGGCAAGTTGACCTTTAAAGATCCCTTCCAGCCTGATGTGTTCTGTGCTTCCATGAAAACAGGGCTGTGGGTTCCCAATTCCCCTTCCCTTCTGCATCTCTGCTTCAGGAGCTCCCCATGCTCAGCCCATGCCCTGCAGATTTCCTCTCCTGCTCTGCTGCAGGGTGCTGGAACTTCTGACAAGGCTGCTCCAGGGTGTTGCCTGTTGGGAGAGGTGAGCCAGGAACCAGGCAGATGCCTTTGGGGCCCAGAGCACCCATGGCAGTCAGTCTGCTCTCCTGAGCAGTGTGGACAGGGGAATGCATCTGCCTGAGGTGCCCACAGTGCTTTTCATCTGCATCAGAGACGCTGGCAGCCTGGGAAGGGTGTCCCAGGGCCACACTGCTTGGCAGCTCTGCACAGAGCAGCATGGGGAGCATCCCTCCAGCCAAGCAGAGCTGCTGCTCCCTCTCCATCTGTGCCTCAGCATCTCTGCTGCTTCTGCCCCCCTGCTGCCCATGCCCTCTGCACGGCTCTGCTGCCCCCCTGCTATCCATGCCCCCTGCACGGCTCTGCTGCCCCCCTGCTGTCCATGCCCTCTGCACGGCTCTGCTGCCCCCCTGCTGTCCATGCCCCCTGCATGGCTCTGCTGCCCCCCTGCTGTCCATGCCCTCTGCACGGCTCTGCTGCCCCCCTGCTGTCCATGCCCCCTGCATGGTTCTGCTGCCCCCCTGCTGCCCATGCCCTCTGCACGGCTCTGCTGCCCCCCTGCTGTCCATGCCCTCTGCACGGCTCTGCTGCCCCCCTGCTGTCCATGCCCTCTGCACGGCTCTGCTGCCCCCCTGCTGTCCATGCCCTCTGCACGGCTCTGCTGCCCCCCTGCTGTCCATGCCCTCTGCACGGCTCTGCTGCCCCCCTGCTGTCCATGCCCTCTGCACGGCTCTGCTGCCCCCCTGCTGTCCATGCCCTCTGCACGGCTCTGCTGCCCCCCTGCTGTCCATGCCCTCTGCACGGCTCTGCTGCCCCCCTGCTGTCCATGCCCTCTGCACGGCTCTGCTGCCCCCCTGCTGTCCATGCCCTCTGCACGGCTCTGCTGCCCCCCTGCTGTCCATGCCCTCTGCACGGCTCTGCTGCCCCCCTGCTGTCCATGCCCTCTGCACGGCTCTGCTGCCCCCCTGCTGCCCATGCCCTCTGCACGGCTCTGCTGCCCCCCTGCTGTCCATGCCCTCTGCACGGCTCTGCTGCCCCCCTGCTGTCCATGCCCTCTGCACGGCTGTGCTGCCCCCCTGCTGCCCATGCCCTCTGCACGGCTCTGCTGCCCCCCTGCTGTCCATGTCCCCTGCAGCCCCGTGGCAGTGCCTGCTTTAGGGCTGTCAGGTGCTAGGAGAACCTGCCGGGTGGGCAGCAGGTGGAGGACAACTCAGCTGCGTTGCTGGGTGAGGTGACCGTGGATGGTGCTGAGGTCTCCTGGCTCATCGGTGGGTGTGAGTGTTGGGGAGGAGGATCTGAGCCAAACAGCCCCATGAATGTTAAGTGTATTAACTGAACTCTACTGGCTCCCAAAACAGAGGAACCCTTCTAGGGGGACATGGAAGTGGATTAGGTAAAAATCTCCTTAAGGCCACGTTAATTCTGGATGAGTGTAGGAGGATTAATGCTTATCCACTCCAACAAATTAATTGGAGTCAACTTTCCTCTGTCTTCTCAAGTAAACAAGGCTTGAGAAGCTTTTCCCATCCACCAGCCTGGGGCTGTGCCTTCCCTTCCCTTCTCTCATCACCACAAATTGCCCAGGAGCTGGCATGGCAGTGAGAGTGAACCTGCTCCTCTCTTGGTATGATGCTCAGGGATCTCACCAGGCCGTGGGAGAGAGGGCAGGGCTGGTCTGGTCACCATCAGGAGCAATGGATGGAAGCTGCAGCACAGGAGGTTCCAGCTCAACACCAGGGGCAGCTTCTTGACTGGAAGGGTCCCAGAACCCTGGCACAGGCTGCCCAGAGACGGTGTGGAGTCTCCTTCTCTGGAACCTTTCCAGGCCTGTCTGGATGTGTTGCTGTGTGCCCTGAGCTGGATTGTCTGGTCCTGCTCTGGCAGGGGGGTTGGACTGGATGATCCCTTTGGGTCCCTTCCAACCCTGACACCCTTTGAGCCTGTCAGTGGTAATGCAGTGGAGGGGGGGAGGAGGTGGGCTAAAAAAGCCTTTCTTGGCCATGGTAATGCAGTGATGTGACGGAGCTGAACCAAGGCTCTGCTCTGCCTCCTGACGCAGCTCAACTTCGCTAGAGACTGTCCCACCCCCACCCCCACCAGGGACACCAGAGTGCTATCGGTGCGTGCTCCCCAAGCCCTGCGTCCTCTCCTGGCCTTTTTGCCCTGAGGAGGGGCTGTGCCTGCTGGGTGCTGCCCCCACTGCGAGGGACACCCGAGCTGCCAAGGGGCAGCTTGCCTGCTGGGGGGCACCTCCGAGCTCGCTTCACCCTCTCCTTGTTGCTCTCCCTCTTGCCTTGCAGGGATGCTGAGTCCAGCGGCGCAGCCGGGCAGCAGCGCCAGAGAGGTGCCAGCGAGGGGCTGATGCCGGTGCCCAGGAGCTGCTCTCCCCTCGCCCCCAGCAGATGCTGCTCCAGGAGGTCTCCGCAGCAGCCCGGGAGCCCTGTGCCCTGCGGGGCTGCGGCGTGCCCCGTGCCAGCCGGCCCTACCCTGTCCTGTACATACCCAGTGAGATGTCTGTGAAAGGTTTTACCCCTTGTCATTTTATTTTTCGCCCCCCTCCCACCCCACCTCTCCCCGGATTCGTTGACTGTGTTGCCATTGTCGGAGTTTGTAACAGTAACTTTCGGAGGAAATTGTACTGAAGAGGAAATTGCACTCAATAAAAGCTGAAACGAGCCTGAGCCTTCTCCCTCAACCTTCTCTGCCGCTGGTTCTCTGCAGCCTGGCACCGGGGGAGGTCTGCCGTGGATGTTCCTGGGGAGGCTGGCAGCGCTCCCTGGCTGCTGCACCTGCCGCGGGCTTAGCTGCCTGCGGCTGTGGCTCCTCTCTGGAGCCGAAGCGACTTCGTTCTCCAGGATCCCGGGCAGAGGCTGCTTGAGCACAAACCCAGGAGGAGGAATTTCCTTGGCATGGGGCATTTTGAGGGTCGGGTCGGGTCGAGTTGGTTTTTTTTCTCTCGTGTGCAGTGGCTCGGGGAAGCCACCCTGGAAGTGCTGAGTGGGATACAAGTGTGGCCTGCAGCTCCTGGCTTCCCGAGTCTCACTGGAGCCTGTGGGTGCTCAGCTGGAACCTGCTTGCTGTAAGAGGACTGAAAATGATTGCAGGAAAATGAATTCTCCTTTCTGCATCTGCTGCACTTGGCTGTTTGGTGCTGCTGGAAGCAAGGAGCCCACCCAGGTGATGCTGCCTGAGGGCGGCTGAGCCTGGCATGGTGTGAGCACAGGGAGGTGGCTGAGCCTGGCATGGTGTGAGCACAGGGAGGTGGGTGACCCTGGCATGGTGTGAGCACAGGGAGGTGGGTGACCCTGGCATGGCGTGAGGACAGCGATG
>VWZE01002392.1:80561-102842 GCA_013396675.1 Eubucco bourcierii
CCTGGCATGGTGTGAGCACAGGGAGGTGGGCGACCCTGGCATGGTGTGAGCACAGGGAAGCTCCTCAGGGAGCAGCAAAGGCAGGGGATGTACAGGGGTGGGTCTGGAGATGTGCAACAGCCACCTGGTACGTGAGGTTCAGACACAGGAGCTGAGTGGGAGAGCTTTCAAGGTGAGGGCTGTGGGCTCCCCATGCCCTCTGGTTTTGGGTTGCTCTTGCAGGGAGGGAGGTGTCCACCAGTACAACTGTGGGTGAGGCTGGCATGGCCCTGGGGACTTTGCTTCCCTGTGCTTCTCAGATCAGTGGTACTGCTGGTGTGAGGCTCTCTCACAACTGCTCTCCAGAGAGCTCTCTGCACCTCCAGAGGCTTTTCCCAAGGAGGTTCTGGAGTCCCCATCCCTGGCGGTGTTCAGGAAACCTGTGGCCATGGCACCTGGGGCCATGGTTTAGTAGCCATGGTGGGGCTGGGTTGCTGGTTGGACTGGGTGATCTCAGAGGCCTTTGCCAGTCCAACAAAGTCTCTGAACCCAGGGTTTGACTTGAAGAGTTGTTTTTTAGAAGTCAGTTCAGCTTGCCCACGGTGAAAGCTCCAGAGCCCTGCAGGCAGGACTCTGCTGTCCTGGGCTCACCTCTCCACTCTGCCTCATGCTTTGTACCTGGGGAGAATGGCAAGCCTGGAGGGGCTTTGGGATGGGTTGGGTTTACTTTTGCCAGGCCACTGCCCTCCAGAGAAGGTCTGAAAGGTCTGGAATGTTCTTGTGAGGAGCACCTGAGGGAGGTGGGGGTGTTCAGTCTGGAGAAGAGGAGGCTTGGGGGAGCCCTCCTTACTCCCTGAGAAGAGGCTGCAGCCAGGTGAGGGTTGGACTATTCTGCCTATTAACCAGGGACAGGATGAGAGGAAGTGGCCTCCAGTTGCAGCAGGGGAGGTTTAGGTTGGACTTTGGACCAAACTTGTTGCCTGAAAGGGCACTCCAAGCCTGGCATGGGCTGCTTGGGGAGGTGGTTGGGTGCCCACCCCTGGTGGGGTTTAAGGGATGCAGAGATGTGGTGCTGAGGGCTGTGGCTTAGCCCCAGCCTGGGCAGAGTCAGATCCTGGTTGCACTTGGTGGTCTGAAAGGGCTTTTGAAGCCAAACCAATTCTGTGTTCCATGACAAATGAAACCAGAGGGCCTCAGCCATGGACTGGAACTCCTGGCTGGGCTTTGAGTATGTCAGATGCAAGTGGGACAGCAGCTGGCTGAGGGCAGGCCTGAAGCTGTTTGTGTGTTCTTAACTGAGTGGATATTTGATTTGCTGGGACATTGGTGTGGTTTGGGTCCTGGAATCCCCTGGGGCTAGGGCTGCAGGGGGGGATGGATCACTCTAGCCTGCCCCAAGGCTTTCCCCCCTGTCACCAAGAGACTTTTACAGCTGGTGCTTCAGAGTCCCAAAGTAGCCTGTCTGGAATAGCCTTTTAATGGCTCTGGAGCAGCCCTGCTGACAGGATGAGTGCAGAGCCTGGGCAGCTGTGCTAGCAGAGCACAGCTGAAGCAGGGCTGGGGGCTGGTCCTGCCCTTACTGGGCAGCTGCCTGTCCTGGGGCACTCCCTGGGGTAGCCTCACCTCACTCCTACCAGCTCAGCTCTCTGGCAGCAGGCTCTGGCCCCAGGGGTGGATTTTCCCTGTGGAATGAGATGTCATTTACCCAGGCCACCCAGAGCCCCAGGGAGCTGCTCCTGAGCTTTGAGTAGAGATCCGGGATGGAGACTGACTGTAGCTGATCAATTTTCCCTTCATGCCTCTTGAGTTTGACAAATGGCAGCAGCAGGCTGACTGCTGATGTACCCCAGCACAGGCTGAGAATGGAGCTGGGACTGCCCTTGACACAGGGTGAGGCCATAGGCTGGCTCCCTAGGAGGCAGGATGCTCCCTGAGGCAGTGAGCAGCAGCCTCAGCTCAGGGCTTCACCTGTGGGATCTGATGTGAGACACTGGGCACCACTGAGGCAACTCTGGCTCCATCCTCATGAGACCACACCTGTGCCCAGCCCTGGTGCCTCCAGCAGGAGAAGGACCTGGAGCTGCTGCAGAGGCTCCAGAGGAGGCCACCAAGATGCTCAGAGGCTGCAGAACCTCTGCTGTGGGGACAGGCTTGGGAGAGTTGTGGCTGTTCAGCCTGGAGAGGAGAAGGCTGCAGGGAGACCTCAGAGCAGCCTGCCAGGAGCTGAAGGGCTCCAGGAGAGCTGGGGAGGGACTTTGGCCAAGGACTGGCAGTGCCAGGCTGAGGGACAATGGCTTTGAGCTGGGAAAGGGGAGAGTGAGAGTGCAAAGGAGGAAGAATTTGCTGAGAGTGAGGGTGGGGAGAGACTGGCACAGGTTGCCCAGGGAGGCTGTGGATGACAGAAGCACAGAATGGGAGCTCCATGGAGGTGTCCAAGGCCAGGCTGGATGAGGCCCTGAGCACTCTGGGCTGGTGGGAGGTGTCTGTGGCCATGGCAGGAGCTGGAACTTAGAGCTTCCTTCCAGCTCAGTGCACTCTATGATCTGGTGCTGCAAACTCTCTTGTGGCTGCTCCCCCTCCCTGCTTTCCTCTCAGTGCTCTGGAGCTGTTGCTTTGAATCATGAAGCTGCCCAGAGTGGCCCAGCAGTGCTCTGCTTCAGCCCTCAGGGGGCCTCAAGGCTTCCTCCATCCTGTATCACTGCTTCAGCATGAGGGCCAGTGGGGTGCAGCCAGGAAAGTGTGGCCAGCTGGGCTAGGAAGGTTCTCCTGCCTCTCTGCCCTGCCCTGCTGAGAGCACAGCTGCAGTGCTGTGCCCAGTGCTGGGCTCCCCAGCTCCAGAGACACAGGGACATGCTGAACAGAGTCCAGGGGAGGCTGTGAGGATGATCTGGGACTGGAGCAGCTCTGCTGTGAGGAGAGGCTGAGAGCCCTGGGACTGCTTAGCCTGGAGAGGAGAAGGCTGAGAGGGGTCCTGAGCAGTGTCTGTAAATACCTGAGGGGTGGGTGTCAGCAGGAAGGTGCCAGGCTCTGTTTGGTGATGCCCAGTGATGGTCCAAAGAACAAGGGGTACAATCTGGGACCCAGAAGTGCCACCTCAGCATGAGGAGAAGCTTCTCTGAAGCCTTTCCAAACCCCCCTGGCTGTGTGCCCTGCCCTGACTGCCCCTGCTCTGGCAGGGGATTGGACTGGATGATCTCCTACCATTCTGTGATTCCCTTTGGTGTACCCCCAGGTGCAGTGCCAGTCCCTCTGCCCTCCCTGGCAGTGAGAACCACCACTGTGGCTGGCAGCTCTCTGGTTGCTTGTCCTTGCTGTCAAAGCTTTCCTTTGAACACAAAGATAATGCACAGTGATGACATCAAAAGCCAAGCTCTGTTCCTTTTGGTGCCTCTGAGATGGGGGCTCCTTGTTGGCACCATGGCACCCACACAGCAAACCAACTGCTAAAACACAAGGGATAAAAGCAGAGGCTGTGTGGTGGTGCCCAGCAGTGTGGATTGAGCTTGCTGCTTATGCCCTGCAAGCTAACCAAGTGCAGCTTAATCATTACAAATGAGCCCCTGCCCACCAAGAGCCCTCACTGGGCACACCTGTGCTGGGTGCTGATGCTGCCCTTCCCCACACAGCTCTGCCAGCCACACCTGCTGCTTAGGGCTTAAACCAGAGCTGCCATCAGAAGAACTTCTGCAAGAGCCTGAGGAAGCTGGGGAAGAGGAGCCTGAGAGGTGACCTCAGCTCATCAATATGTGCCAGGGTGAGTGCCAGGAGGCTGGAGCCAGGTGCTGCTGGGTAATGCCCAGTGCCAGCACAAGGGGCAGTGGGTGGGTGGTTGGGGCATGGGAGGTTCCATGTGAACCTGAGGAGGATTTTTTTCCCTGTGAGGGTGCCAGAAGCCTGGCACAGGCTGCCCAGGGGGGCTGTGGAGTCTCCCTCTCTGGAGAGATTCAAACCCTGCCTGGATGTGTTCTGTGTGATCTGCTCTGGGTGATGCTGCCCTGGCAGGGGTTGGACTGGATGAGTTCTGGAGGTCCCTGCCAGCCCCTGCCATGCTGTGGTTCTAAGGGCAGGCTGGGGCAGTGGGCCCAGGAGACCCTCATGAAGTTCAACAAGGCCAAGGGTCAGGTCCTGCAGCTGAGTCAGGGCAATCCCCAGCACAGATCCAGGCTGGGGTTGAAAAGAGGCTGTGGGTACCCCTCCCTGGAGGTGCTGAAGGGCAGGTTGGATGAGGCTCTGAGCAAGCTGTGCTGGTGGAGAGTGGGAGTGGATACCCTCTCTGGAAGACACTGGGCTGGGAGCTTCCTGTGGCTCTCAGGCAGGAGGCTTTTTGCTGTTTCTGCAGCCTTTGTACTTCCTCAGGCCTTTGCCTTCAGCTGGGTTGGGGTTTGCTGGGGGTTGTGTTAGTCCTGCTCTGGGTTTGGTTTGGGTTTTGTTGTCGTTGGCTCTGTTCTGAGTTTTATAGAATCATAGAGTGGTAAGGTTGGAAGGGACCCCAGAGATCATCTAGTTCCAACCCCCTGCCATAGGCAGGGACACCTCCCACTAGTACAGGTGAAGTTTTAAAAGTGATGGTTTTTATTTAATCATTGTGAAGTGACCACAACTGCCTCTGCCCTCTGCATAGCCCAGGGAGCTCCTGCTTGTTCCTCCCTCCTCCTTTTTTTGCATCCTTTGTCCTCTGCTCTCCCCGTGTTGCCTGCTGCCTGGCTTGGGGCTGTGCTGTGGGGGCAGTGAGAGCTCTGCCTGCTGTCTGCAGGTTCCTGTCAGCTAGAACTGAAGCCAGGACAAAGGCAGTTCCACTCCATTGCCTCACCCTGCAGGCAAAGTGGCATCTTTCTGGCCTTGCTCTGAAGTGCAAGGGCTGAGCTGGGCTCTGCCTGGCTTGCTGAGGGCAGCCAAGGGACTTAGACCTGACTGGGTCAGTGCCCAAATGGCTTCTCCTTGGGCTGCCCTTCCCATGGTGGTTGTCACTCAAAGGAGGCTCTCCTCCACCCCTGCTCTGCCCTCATGCTTGGAGTACTGTGTCCAGTTCAGGGCTGCCCCATTCAGGAAGGGCAGGGATGGGCTGGAGAGTGCCCAAAGGAGGCTGTGAGGGCAATGGAGGGAATGGAACAGCTCTGTGATGAGCAGTAGCTGAGAGCTCTGGGGCTGCTTAGCCTGGAGAGGAGAAGGCTGAGAGGGGACCTGAGCAGTGTCTGTGAATACCTGAGGGGTGGGTGTCAGCAGGAAGGTGCCAGGCTCTGTTTGGTGGTGCCCACTGATGGGACAAGGAGCAAGGAGTACAAGCTGGGACCCAGGAGCTGCCTCAACATGAGGAGAAACTTCTCTGGTATGAGGGTGCTGGAGCCTGGAGCAGGATGCCCAGAGAGGCTGTGGAGTCTCCTGCTCTGGAGCCTTTCCAACCCCCCCCGGCTGTGTTTCTGGGTGCCCTGCCTTGGGTGCCCCTGCTCTGGCAGGGGGTTGGCCTGGATGATCTCCTCAGGTCCCTTTTCTGACCCCTGCCATGCGGGGGTCCATGCCCTGTGGAGCACTGCTACTGCCCTACAGGTGTGCCAGCAGGCTGGGGCAGCAGGCAGGGACCTGGTGTGCAGTGCACACACTCAGCTTTGGTTCCTGCCCCTGGCTGGCTAAAAAGCTTCCAGGGCAGCAGGGCTCTGGGGGTACTGCAGTCGCTTGGCATCATCAGCTAAAGTGGGGCCGAGGTCGCTGCCAGCTGCTCAGAGCTGGTTTGGTGCAGGTTTCCCTGCTGGAGCTGGGCTTCTGCTGAGCTGAAGGCAAGGAGCAGCCTCAGCTGGCAGCCCCTCCCTGTCCTGCACAGCCAGGAACATGAGCCCAGGGCTCCAGCAGACAGCCCAGAGGCTCTGCATGGGTGCTGGGGCAGGCGCCTGCCAGGAACACTGCCAGGGCAGGCTGGGTGAGGTTGGTATCCTTCTCTTGTTGCACATGGAGCTGGTGTCCCTGGGCATCAGATGTTTTTCAGGAGGCTTCTCCTGCTCTGGTTAGAGGAGCTTGTGGCAGGGCTGGGTGGTTATGCCCTACCTCTCTGTGGGGAAGGCTGAGTCAGGGAAGGTTCCAGACTGGCGTGGCAGCAGCAGTGGCCTCTCAGCCTTGGGATCTTGCCCTCTGGCCTTGGCAATCTCTGTCTTGGCTCTTTAGCTTCATTCTGAGTTTGGGCTCAAGGGATGAAGCAGAGCTGTTACTGCCTCTCCTTCCATGGAGCTTCTGCAGCTGCTGAGGTCCTTCCTACAACATTTTGGCCATCAGCATTCAGGCTCTGCTCTGCCTCTCTCCCAGCCCTGACCCAGCTGGGGCAGCATGGAAGTCCTGCAGCTCATATGCCCTGCATGCAGCTGCTGCCTTCTCCTTCAGCCTGGGATGTGGCAGCTGTGCCCTGCTCTGACCCCCACTGCTTGCTACCCTGCCCATCCTCCTCCTCCTCTCCTACCCCAGCAGCCCGAGGAGCAGAGGCTGGAGGGGGAGTGTGTGTGTGCACGGGGCGGGGTGCTGGGAACCTGCAGACACACAAAAGCTGGAGGAGCCACCAGCAGCTGTAACCCTGGCAACTGTGTCTCAGGATTTGAATGTAATTATACCTCCGACGTGATCAACACTCCCAAGCACTCCTCGTGTGGGGATCATACTAAACAAGTCTTTGAAATTGCCCTCATCAAATATTGATAGAGGGAGAAAGAAAGAAACAGGGAGAGAGAAGAGGTGAATGCTGCTGCTGCTGCTGCTCCTGCCCACAGCCTGGGGGCTAACAAGGGTCTGTTGGCTTAGCACAACCTGCCAGCCCCAGCAGGAGCTGCAGCACACAGCAAGAGCAAAAGCAGAGGTGAGGAGCAAGAGAAGGAACTCCCCAGGTGAGGCAGCCCCAGCCCAGGGATCCTTGCAGCCCAGGGCTTGCAGGAAAGGGATCCTGGCAGAAGCTGTGCTGGCTTGGACCAGCTCTGGTGTGGCCAGCAGCTGTAGGGATGGGACTGTGCCACTCTGCTCAGCACCTTGAGTGCTGCCTTCAGGTTTGGGTCCTCACCTCCAAAAGGACATTGAGGGGCTGGAGCAGGTCCAGAGAAAGGCAACAGAGCTGGGGAAGGGTCTGGAGAAGAGGGCTGGGGAGGAGCAGCTGAGGGAGCTGGGGGTGTGCAGTGTGGAGCAGAGGAGGCTGAGGGCAGAGCTCATTGCTCTCTGCAGCTCCCTGAGAGGAGGCTGCAGCCAGCTGGGCTTGGGCTCTGCTCCCTAGGATCAGGGGATAGAAGGAGAAGAACTGGCCTGAAATTGTGCCAGGAGAGGGTCACGTTGGAGATGAGGACAAATTTCTTTGCTGGAAGAGTGGTCAGGGACTGGCATAGGCTGGTCAGGGACTGGCACAGGCTGCCCAGGGAGGTAGTAGAGGTGCCTGGAGGTGTGCAGGACACCTGTGGCCATGGTGGTGTTGGGTTGAAGGTTGGACTGGATGGTCTTAGAGGGCTTTCCCAACCCAAACCACTCTGAGTCCATGATTGTTGCCCTCTCCTTAAGCCTGGCAGATGTCAGAGGTGGCTTCTCAAGCCCACAAGCATGAGCCCTGCTGGGACTGGCTGTGGTGCTCAGCAGCAGATGTGGTTCTCAGCAGCTTCCTGTCTCTGGAGTCCTCTGCCCACAGCACATGGGACAGGGACCAAGCCCTGTGTAGAGGCAACCTGCAAAGAAAGAGCATCCACAGCTTGCTTGGAACAGGGGCCCTAGGGATGTGGAGGAGGAGCAGGGCTGAGGCAGGCAGCTCCTCAATGCCTCTGCAGTCAGGACTGGCAGCAGGAGGAAGGCTGGAGGCAGCTGAGCTGCTCTTGGGAGGAGCTTGCTGCCTTTATGAGCTTGTGCTTAGCATCACAGGATTGTTTGGGGTGGAAAGTGCCTCCAGAGTCATCCACTCCAACCATGCCCTAGCTCTGCCCAGGCTGGGGCTAAGCCATGGCCCTCAGCACCACAGCTCTGCCTCTGAAACACCTCTAGGCGTGGGGATTCAGCCACCTCCCTGGGCAGCCTGTGCCAGGCTTGGAGAACCTTCCAGGGAAGAAAATTCTTCTGATGTCCAACCTAAACAACAGCAGTTTAGGTGAGTCAGGGAGCAACTGGGATTCTTCAGCACCTGAGCAGGAATGCCAAAGGCTTGATGTGCTCACCAGCTGGGAGAGCTGTGCCTCCCTGCTGCCAAACCTCCCCCTCAGTGAAGCACTGCTGCTGCCTGCCAGCCTGGCTGAACGTGCACCTCAAACTGCCCCTCAGCAGGGCCTTGGCAAACCTCTCCTGAGCAAGAAGGAAAACACTTTTCAGCTTCAGCCTCCCTGAGCTGCTGAGTCATAGAATCACAGAATCAGTCAGGGCTGGAAAAGACCACAAGGAGCATCCAGCTCCAACCCCCCTGCCATGCCCAGGGACACCTCACACTAGATCAGGCTGCCCACAGCCTCATCCAGCCTGGCCTTAAACACCTCCAGGGATGAGGCTTCCACCACCTCCCTGGGCAACCCCTGCCAGGCTCTCACCACCCTCATGCTCAACAACTTCCTCACATCCACTCTGACTCTCCCCACCTCCAGCTTTACTCCATTCCCCCCAGTCCTATCACTCTCTGACAGCCTAAAAAGTCCCTCCCCAGCTTCCTTGTAGCCCCCTTCACACAGTGCAAGGCCACAAGAAGGTCACCTGGGAGCCTTCTCCTCTCCAGACTGCACAACCCCAACCCCTTCAGTCTCTCCTCACAGCAGAGCAGCTCCAGCCCTCTGCTCATCCTCGTGGCCCTTCTCTGGACACCTTCCAGCACCTCCACATCCCTCTTGTCCCAGGGGCTCCAGCACTGGATGCAGCACTCCAGGTGGGGTCTCACCAGAGCACAGCAGAAGGGCAGAATCACCTCCCTGGCCCTGCTGCCCACACTGCTCCTGCTGCAGCCCAGGCTCTGGCTGCTCTCTGGGCTGCAAGTGCACACTGCTGGCTCATGTTGAGCTTCTCCTCCACCAGCACCCCCAAGTCCTTCTCCCCAGGGCTGCTCTCCAGCCAGGCACTGCCCAGCCTGGATTGGTGCTTGGCATTGCCTCGACCCAGAAGCCAAGAGATGTGCCAGGATACAGTTGTGCAGCCTGTGACCAAAGAGGGGTGGCAGTCAGCTGAGGCTCCTGCTGCGTGCTCAGCAGCTGCTGCCCCCATCCCTGTGCCAAGGCAGACATGCAGGCAGCTCTGTGTGATAGGGGCAGCAGGGGAGCCTGCGAGGCACCAACCCTGGAGTCCTATGGAGCCCTGCTGGCTCTCTTGTGGGCTGCTTGGGAACAGCTGGAGAGCTCTGTAATTCCAGCACTGAGAGCTCCTTACCACTGGAGTAGCTGGGAGAGGAACTAAGGGGGAGCTGCCTCTCCAAAGGCTCCTGCCCGGGTGGCTGTGGCCGCTGGTCCTTGCCTGTCTGCAGAGCAAGGCAGCTGTGGCTCAGGCTATGAAAGCAGCAGGTCTGGCCACATCCTTGGTGCTGGAGGATGATTGCCGAGCAGCAGGCAGCCTGTCAGAGGGAAAGAGCTGCAGACTGTCTTCTGAGAAGTGTTTTACAAGCAGTTTAGAGAGAGCTGCCTTAAACCCAGGGCTGCTCTGCCTCCTGCAGAGCTGCTCTCTGAAGTAGCTTCCCGTCCAAGAACAGATTGGAGCTGATCCTCTGCAGTACGTGATGGGGATGGTTTGTTGGACCAGTGAAGAGGGCTCTGCACAGCATTTTGTATCTAAAGCCTTTAAGGAGGGATCCAGATGGTGTTTGCAGCTCTTGTTTGGCGTGGTATAAATAAATCAATCTCAGCCTTCCTTTCCCACTGAATGTTGCTGTGAGTTCCCCCTCGGAGGGGGTGAAGGATGTTTGGTTCCCATGCAGCACCCCTGGAAGTGGTGTCAGTTCAAAGTGAAGTTGTCTTCTGCCATCAGCAGGTGTCAATGGCTGTGCACATCCTTCTAAGCAAGAGTTGCTGCAGAAATTTCTTCCCTGAAAAGGTTCTCCAAGCTTGGCACAGGCTGCCCAGGGAGGTGGCTGAATGCCCACCCCCGGAGGTGTTTCCAAGAGGCAGAGCTGAGGTGCTGAGGGCCAGCCTGGGCAGAACTGGAGAATGGATGGACTTGATCATGATCCTGTGACTTGATGGTCTTGAAGGTCTTTTCCAAGCCAAGTGATTCCACGATGATGGAGCTGTGAGAGGTGTGAGTGGGAGGGCAGATGTGGGCACCCAGAGCATGTGTGGGGAGGAAGCATCCGCTGAGAGCGATGCTCCAGCTTTGGGAAGAGCTGCCTGTGTGAGGTGGCCTGGATGCAGAGGAGCATTTAACTGAGCAGCTGAAGTGTTGGCTGAGGCAGGCAAAGAGGATCCCAGCAGAGGAGCTGCTGCAGTTCATGCTGTAAAGCCTCATTCCCATGCCCAGGCAGGCAGTGGAGTCCCCACCCGCAGGGCTGTTTGGAGGCAGTGGCTCAGTGGCAGCGAGCGGTGAGCTCTGGCTGAGTGCTTGGACTCAGTGATCTGCAAGGTCTCTTCCAGCCTCCACAGCTCTGTGGGCTGCCTACCTGCCACCTGCTTTGCTTGTCCCCAGCTCTCCTGGCATCCCTGCACAAAGCTTCCAGAGAGGAAAGCTTGGATGGAAGCGCCGAGCTGGCAACTTGGGATGGTGCTGAAACATAATCAGCTTTTGCTTCCACAGCAATTAGCAAGTTATTACCCAGAATGTTTTGCATGGCAATTGCCTTGTAAACATTTGTACTAATCCACCATAACCTAATTATTTTTATGACATGTAATTATGAAATATTTTTGGAGGAGGAGTGGGTTTCTCTCTCTATTTATGCCATTATTTCCTGGAAGTGTTGGGCTATTCTGAACGTCAGGAAATGGCATCTCCCACCCCCTGCCCCAATTAGATGTTTCTATTTACTGCCTCCACTTGCCTGCAGAGCCTGGAAGCAGGGACCATGTTCATGTGGAGATGGGTGGTGGATTCCAGGAGAGCTGCAGTTTCTGGGATGCTTGGTGCTTAGTTGTAGGAAGGCAGCAGGAGGCCTCTGCTGCTTGGGGAGGGGGATGTGAGGAGTCCCAGCTCCAGCAGCTGTCACTGTCCCTTTCTGGAGCACCTGTGGAAAGAGTTAGGACCATGGGTGTCAGGAATGCAACCACCCTGAGCTTCAGAGGGAGGGCTTGGACATCAGACACATTGTCACTCAGAGCTTGCCTCTCAGATGCTGGCACCCCTGGGTCAGAACAGCCAAAAGACTCCACAGCCTGCCCTGACTCCTAGCTTGGTGTGACCGTGGCAGTGTGCCAGGAACAGTCTCTGGACTCTGCTTCAGGCAGGTTCTCTACTCTCCTGCCTCTCTGCTCTGCCCTGCTGAGGCCTCTCCTGCAGTGCTGTGCCCAGGTCTGGGCTCCCCAGCTCAAGAAGGACAAAGAACTGCTGGGGAGAGTCCAGCACAGGGCACTGAGCTGCTGAGGGCACTGGAAGAGCTCTGACCTGAGCAGAGGATGAGAGCTGGGGCTGGGTAGCCTGGGAGGAAGCTCATTGCTGCCTGCAAGTGCCTAAGGAGTGGGTGTCAGGAGGATGGAGCCAGACTCTTGGTGCCCTGTGACAGCCCTGGAGGCCATGGGCAGAAACCTGACCTCAGAAGGCTCCACAGAAACATGAGGAGGAACTTCTGTGCTGTGAGAGAGGCTGCTCAGAGAGGTTGTGGAGTCTCTGGAGGCTTCCCAAACCCACCTGGATGTGTGCCCTGCCCTGAGTGCCCCTGCTCTGGGAGGGGGTTGGGCTGGATCACCTCTGGAGGTCTACCCTCAGCCATTCTGCGATTGGCTGATCCTGCAGAGGCAAACACAAAGGGTGAGGCTGATGCACAGCAGGATGCTGCCAAAGGTGGGGCTGAGGCCTTGCAGCCGGGGCCAGCGATTTAATTTGCTTCCCTACAGGAATTTTGCTCACTTGGTTACTGCAGCAGGCAGGGAGATCCTGGCCTAGCCCCAGAGAGCTGCAGCAGCAGTGGAGGGGTTGTGCTGCCTGCACTCAGCCAGCACTCAGCTTCTCTAAGCTCACTCCTGGAGGCTCTCTGCAGAACACGTTGAGCACTCAGGCTTAACAAGTATGGAACTTGGCAGGCTGAAAGGCTTTGTGTGTCCTGCCTGATCTCCATCAGGCTGGAGAGGTCTCAGAATGGAGCCATGTGGAGCACATTGACATCCTAGAAGGATCTCTGGGGTGGGGGGGAAAGAAGTGAAAAGCAAAAGCAGGCATTTTGAGCTGGCTCCATGCCATAGAAATGAGATTTATTTCCATGCCTGCCATGACACTGGGAGCAGGAACAAACCCAGTACTGACTGGCCCTGTGCTTGTGCAAGCTCTGAGTGTTGAACTCCAAGCTGTGTTTCTACACTGAGCTGCTCCTTTGCCCATGCTTAGGTCTCCTGAATGGCACAGGGCATGAGCCATGCTAGGCATGGTGAGGGCAGGCAGGCTGCTGGCTCCAAAGTTGCCACAGAATGGGTTGGGTTGGAAGGGATCTCAAAGCTCATCCAGCTCCAACCTCCTGCCATGCCCAGGGACACCTCCCACCAGCCCAGGGTGCTCAGGGCCTCATCCAGCCTGGCCTTCAGCACCTCCAGGGAGGTTGTGGATGACAGAAGCACAGAATGGGATCAAAGATCCCATTCTGTGCTTCTGTCATCCACAACCTCCCTGGGCAACCTGTGCCAGTCTCTCCCCACCCTCACTCTCAGCAATTTCTTCCACTTCTCCACTCTGTCTCCCCTCTCCCAGCTCAAATCCCTCATCCTGGCACTGTCAGCCCCTGCTCAAAGTCCCTCCCCAGCTCTCCTGGAGCCCCTTCAGCTGCTGGCAGGCTGCTCTGAGCTCTCCCTGGAACCTTCTCTTCTGCAGACATGGTGATGGTGTCTCACTGATGCAGGCTGTGGAAGCTGGGCTTAAGAAAAGCTGCCTGGCAGTTTGAAGTCAGTCTCAGTGCTGGGTATTAGTGTGAAGTCACACTGCCAGGGAGCCTCCAAGCACTCAGAGGTGCAGAGCTGAGATGGCACAGTGAGGTTTTGCTGACTGCAAGACCTGAGAGGGCTCTTGCATGAGGAATTGGAGCACCTCTTTGCCTTCCCTGAATGCCAGGAGCTCCCCTCAAGTTCCATGCAAAGTGACTTGCCCTAGAGGTTGCTTTGCTCAATCACAGAGTGTCAGGGGCTAGCAGGGACCTTCAGAGCTCATCCAGACCAACCCCTGCCAGAGCAGATCACACAGAACACATCCAGGCAGGGTTTGAATATCTGCAGAGAGGGAGACTCCACAACCCCCCATGGCAGCCTGTGCCAGGGGAACTTGTTCTGGTTGCAGACTTTGCTCTTTCATGGCTTTTGGTTTGTTGTTTGTTTTTTTTATATAGAGAATCAGAGAACCATTTTGGGTGGAAAAGGCCTTGAAAATCATCCAGTCCAACCAGTCTGCAACCCTGCACAGGCTGGGGCTGAGTCATGGCCCTCAGCAGCACAGCTCTGCCTCTCTGAAACACCTCCAGGGATGGGAACTCAGCCACCTCCCTGGGCAGCCTGTGCCAGGCTTGCAGAACCCTTTCATTATCCAACTGCTGGTGCAGCCTGAGCCTTTCTCTCCTCTTACCACTTGTTCCTTGAGCAGCAGAGCCCAACCCCAGCTGGCTGCAGCCTCCTCTCAGGGAGCTGCAGAGAGCAATGGGCTCTGCCCTCAGCCTCCTCTGCTCCACACTGTACACCCCCAGCTCCCTCAGCTGCTCCTCCCCAGCCCTCTTCTCCAGACCCTTCCCCAGCTCTGTTGCCTTTCTCTGGACCTGCTCCAGCCCCTCAATGTCCTTTTGGAGGTGAGGACCCAAACCTGAAGGCAGCACTCAAGGTGCTGAGCAGAGTGGCACAGTCCCATCCCTACAGCTGCTGGCCACACCAGAGCTGGTCCAAGCCAGCACAGCTTCTGCCAGGATCCCTTTCCTGCAAGCCCAACCCTAAGCAGGATGCCTGGGCTGGGGTTGCCTCACCTGGGGAGTTTCTTCTCTTGCTCCTCACCTCTGCTTTTGCTCTTGCTGTGTGCTGGAGCTCCTGCTGAGGCTTGCCCAGTTTGGTGCCTTCTGCAAGCTGGCAGCCATTTCCCCAGCAGAGCCATAAGTCAGGGGGATCCCTTCTGTACCTGCTGAGATTCCTGCCCAGGGTCTGCAGGCAGCTGCAGGACAAGTCAGTTGGGACTGCTGAAATGAGTCAGGTTTGCTGTTTCAGTACTTGTGGGGAGTTGCATCTTGCAGCTGGTTGGGAAGGAGCAGGAGGCTGCTTTTGTATTTCCAGTTTGGTCTGATCTAATAGTGTGGAGGTCAGGAAATTGGAACTGGCAGTTCATAGAGGTGGGGAGGGGTCCTGCCTTGTCACTGGCAATAACACAGCCAGGAGGTCTCTATCTCCCCTGATCTGGCAGCAGATAGCTCTCTGCCCCAACCACTGCTTTGTTTTCTGCAGCAATGAGTCCAATACATCAGAGGAGGGAGGAGGAGCCGAGGGCACCTCTGGTGTCACAGCAATCTTATGAAGCATCCATCCCTTATCACTGCTGGAGCTCTTATGAAGACTGAGTTAACCACAGCAGCCAGGGCACAGCTGTGACAGGAGCCAGAGGAGTATTATCTGCTCATGAACATCCCAAAATACTCCACCTGCTGCAGCTCCAGCACCACTGCCTCCGCTGGCACCTGCTGCTTTGGGCAGGCTGCACAGGAGAGCCCAGGGCATCCTCAGCAAGGTCAACAAGGTCCTGCAGCTGGCTCGGGGCAATCCCAAGCATTAATCCAGGCTGGGTGAGGAGTGGCTGAGAGCAGCCTTGGGGGTGTCAGCTGGTGCCAGAGTGCCCAGGAGCCAGCACTGTTACAGCCCAGAGCCTGCTGTGTGCTGGCTGCAGCCAGAGCAGGGAGAGCAGCAGCACAGGGAGGGGATCCTGCCCCTCTGCTCTGCTCAGACCTCACCTGCAGCACTGCCTCCAGCTCTGGGGAACCCAGCACAAGGATCTGGAGCTGCTGCAGAGGCTCCAGAGGAGGCCACCAAGATGCTCAGAGGCTGCAGAACCTCTGCTGTGGGGACAGGCTGGGGGAGTTGTGGCTGTGCAGCCTGGAGAAGAGGGCTGCAGGGAGACCTCAGAGCAACCTGCCAGGAGCTGAAGGGCTCCAGGAGAGCTGGGGAGGGACTTTGGCCAAGGGCTGGGAGTGCCAGGCTGAGGGACAATGGCTTTGAGCTGGGAGAGGGGAGAGTGAGAGTGGACTGGAGGAAGAAATTGTTGAGAGTGAGGGTGGGGAGAGACTGGCACAGGTTGCCCAGGGAGGTTGTGGATGACAGATCAAAGATCCCATTCTGTGCTTCTGTCATCCACAGCCTCCCTGGAGGTGCTGAAGGCCAGGCTGGATGAGGCCCTGAGCACCCTGGGCTGGTGGGAGGTGTCCCTGCCCCTGGCAGGGGTTGTAACTGGATGAACTTGAAGACCCTCCCCATCCTAAGGCTTCCTGTGCTCTGCAGGTAAACCCAACCCTTGGCTGACAACTGAACCAAGTGCCTTGGCAGAGGAGTGGGGGATGGGCATCCTGCCATGGGTGGTCCTCTCAAAGGCTCTGCCTGGGAGGTCATGCAGGGGCCAGGAGGTCAGGCTGCAGTGGAGCCATCAGTGCCAGCAGAGCTGGCAGGTGTCTGGGCACCCCAGAGCCAGCTGTGTGCCAGTTCATCCTGGCCAGGAATTTCTTCAGTTTGCCACCAGCATGCCTGAAATGTACCTGAGGGCTTTGGGGTGCCAGGAGGTTGGGACAACCTTGAAGGAGCAGAGAGAGGGCTCCTGTGGATCCAGGAAGGTGGCTGAGACAGAAGGTCCCAGGCTGCTGGTGGCCACAGAGAGCTGTGGGGAGCAGTGGGTCTGCTCCCATCTCAGGCAGGAGTGACAGCCTGGGAGCAGAGCAGTGACTGAGCCTCCAAGCCGGGCACTAAATCTCCTCCTGCCATGCTGCCATCATGATGTCATCTCTCCTTGGCTGTCCCTTCAGAATCCATCTGGGATGTGGCTGTTGGCACCTGCTGGAGTTCATCCTCTGACATCACCACACACAGTGCCAGCTCTGCTCTCTGGCCCATGGTGACAGTGCTCTGCTCTCTGGTGACAGTGCTCTGCTCTCTGGCCCATGGTGACAGTGCTCTGCTCTCTGGTGACAGTGCTCTGCTCTCTGGCCCATGGTGACAGTGCTCTGCTCTCTGGTGACAGTGCTCTGCTCTCTGGTGACAGTGCTCTGCTCTCTGGCCCATGGTGACAGAGCTCTGCTCTCTGGTGACAGTGCTCTGCTCTCTGGCCCATGGTGGCAGTGCTCTGCTCTCTGGCATTGCCAATGCCAGAGTTCCAATGCCAGAGTGATTGGCATTGGAATGGGCTGCCCAGGGAGGTGGTGCAGTGCCCATCCCTGGAGGTGTTCAAGATGAGCCTGGATGGGGCACTTAGTGCCATGGTCTGGTTGATTGGGTAGGGCTGGGTGCTAGGTTGGGCTGGGTGAGCTTGGAGCACTCTTCCACCCTGGCTGGTTCTGTGATGCTATGATGCTGTGATTCCATGATTCTGTGATTCTCTGGCTGTGGCACAGACACTGTCCCAGAACTGCACCAGGAAACCGTAGGAGGCTGACAGCAAAATTCACACTGCTGTTGTGAGCTTGGGTGGGTGGGTGGCAGCTGCTGGGGGAGGAGAAAACCAAACCAAAGGCCTGGTGGCAGCAGCAGCAGCAGCAGCAATGACACTGAGAGGTTTTTACAGTTAAATTCTTCTCTTTGGTTTATTTTTCTTTTTGTTTTTCTAATGCCTTTAAAATTCTGTTTCATTTCTCACCAAAACCACCTCGGAGCAGCTGCCCACTTGTTCCACACCACAGCACCAGGGAGGAAATTCCTTCCCTGTGCTCAGAGGTGATCAGATTGCACACTGGAGCATGAAGTTTGATCACCCCTGTGATGCTTTATTAGCTTACATAGCTGCAGATGTTATTAATGCTCATAAACTCACCCAGGCCTTTCGAACCTCTGCGCTGCTGCTGGCGGCTCCATGCCTGCCCCTGGGGTCCTGGGTCCCAGGGGTGGCTCTGCTGGGTCAGATTCTACTTTGCTGTTTATCTCACCCCTGCAGCCTTTCTGCTCCACCAAATGCCCTCTGGTTTGCTGCTAGAAACAGGACAAAGAGAAACTTGTTCTGGTTGCAGACTTTGCTCTTTGATGGCTTTTGGTTGTTTTTGTTTTTTTAATGTAGAATTAGAGAACCATTTTGGATGGAAAAGGCCTTGAAAATCATCCAGTCCAACCAGTCTGCAACTCTGTCCAGGCTGGGGCTGAGCCATGGCACTCAGCACCACAGTTCTGCCTCTCTGAAACACCTCCAGGGATGGGAACTCAGCCACCTCCCTGGGCAGCCTGTGCCAGGCTTGCAGAACCCTTTCAGTCAAGAAGGTTCTTCTCATGTCTAACCTGAACCTCTCCTGGGGGAACCTGAGGTAATTTCCTCTCATCCTGTCACTTGTTCCTTAGGAGCAGAGCCCAAGCCCAACTGGCTGCAGCCTCCTCTCAGGGAGCTGCAGAGAGCAATGAGCTCTGCCCTCAGCCTCCTCTGCTCCACACTGCACACCCCCAGCTCCCTCAGCTGCTCCTCCCCAACCCTCTTCTCCAGACCCTTCCCCAGCCTCATTGCACTTCTCTGGACCTGCTTCAGCCCCTCAATGTCCTTCTGAGGGTGAGTGCCCCAGAACTGAGCCCAGCACTCAAGCTGTGGCCTCAGCAATGCCCAGTCCAGGAGGACAATCCCTGCCCTGTTCCTGCTGCCCACACCATTGCAGATCCTGGTGCCCTTCCTGGCCACCTGGGCACCATCTCCAGCTGCTGGCACCCAGCACCCCCAGGTCTCTCTGTGCTGAGCAGTTTCCAACCACTATGCCCCAAGCCTGCAGCCTTTGTGGGGCTGTTGTGACCCAAGGGCAGGACCCAGAAAGCCAAGAGGCTGGAGCCAGGAACTGCTGGGTGATGCCCAGTGCCAGCACAAGGGGCAGTGGGTGGGAAGCTGAGGCAGAGGAGATTCCATGTGAACCTTAGGAGGAATTTTTTCCCTGTGAGGGTGCCAGAAGCCTGGCACAGGCTGCTCAGGGGGGTTGTGGAGTCTCCCTCTCTGCAGATATTCAAACCCTACCTGGATGTGTTCCTGTGTGATCTGCTCTGGGTGATGCTGCCCTGGCAGGGGTTGGACTGGATGAGCTCTGGAGGTCCCTGCCAGCCCCTGCCATGCTGTGACTCTGTGTCACTTCTTCCTGTCTAAGTGCAGAGCTGCACAGCCAAGCCCAGCCTGTCTGGGTGAGTCTGTGTCTGTCAGTGCAGGCTCAGGGGCACAGGTGAGTGTCTCTCTCCCTGTGCACACACAAGCACAGAGCTCTGCAGTGCCTGGCAGAAGCCTTGTGTGGAGTGGTTTGGGTGCCCGAGGTGCTTTGCTGCCAGGGATCAGCCTCCCCCCTCCCTGTGCCTATGAGGGATGCTCTGGGAGGCAGAGCAATAGCAGGGAAGAAAAATGTTGCTCTGAGCTGTGTGTCAGCAAGCTTCAGACACAGTGGGGCCTGTGTTTCCAGACAAGCCTTTTGAGCTAATTAGCTTAGCAAAAAAATCTATTTCTCCTCTTAAATTCCCTGCCATCCATCCTCCTAATAGAGCCCATCAGCTCTGTGCTGCCTGGGGCAGGCCATGCATCATCATCATCTGCCTCCAGCACTTACCTCACTGCTTCCAGCCTGCTCTCACCACCTCCCTGCCCACAGCAGCTGCCAGCCTGCCCCTTCTGCCTGCTCCCTTCTGCCAGTCACTGTGAAGTGAATGTCCTGGACCTCCTGAAAAGCTCAACAGGAGGCTGCAGTGTGAGTGCAACTGTGTGCTGGGCTGCAGCAAGAGCAGTGTGGGCAGCAGGGCAAGGGAGGGGATTGTGCCCCTTTGCTCTGCTCTCCTCAGACCCCACCTGGAGTCCTGTGTGCAGTTCTGGAGCCCTCAGCACAGGAAGGACATGGAAGTGTTGGAGCCAGTCCAGAAGAGGCCACAAGGATGCTCAGAGGGCTGCAGCAGCTCTGCTGTGAGGACAGGCTGAGAGAGTTGGGGCTCTGCAGCCTGGAGAAGAGAAGGCTTCCAGGAGACCTTGGAGTGGCCTTCCAGGATCTGAAGGGGGCTACAGGAAGGCTGGGGAGGGATTGACAAGGTCTGGTAATGACAGGACAAGGGGAATGGGTTTGAACTGGCAGAGGGGAGACTGAAACTGGATGTTAGGAAGAAGTTGTTTGCAGTGAGGGTGGTGAGACACTGGCACAGGTTGCCCAGGGAGGTTGTGGAGCACAGAATGGGATCTTTGATCACATTGGGTGATTCTGTGCTCCACAACCTCCCTGGAGGTGTTCAGGACCAGGTTGGACAAGACCTTGAGTGACCTAAGTGATTAAAGAGGCACTAAGAGCAGAGCTCAGTTCGTGCACAACTGCAGGGACCAGAGTCAAATTTCTTTTTAACCTTGTGCCTAGGAGACTAAACTGACTGAACTCCTTCAGGCTCTCACCTCAAAGCTGTTTCTTCACACCCTGCAGTATTGCTGCAGCTATTACCTGAGCCCTGCCTGTTCTGCCACTGCTGCTGGAAGGTGTGAATGCACAGTCTGGGCAGCAGGCTCTGGCTGGCACCAGGCAGCAATGGCAAATACAACTCTCTTTACCAGCTAGATAGAGTGAGGCCAGGCTCAGCTTGATGCTGCAGGCTTGTGTGTAGGCAGGTACCTATCCTGGCCTTGTCTGGCTGTCCTGAACCTCCCAAACCCTCCTCTGCATCCCCATGAAGCACTTCCTTGCTTGGAGATGCTGCTGCATGCCTGAGAGCAGTCAGGCACTTAGGGATGACAAACACTTGTTAAATGGTGATCTGCCTGCTGCTTCCCCTGGGCTTCCCTCTCTAAATGTTTGAGTAGCATGGAGCCAGCTCCCCTGGCTGGAGGAGAGCCTTGAGTAGCATGGAGCCAGCTCCTCTGGCTGCAGGAGAGCTTTGAGCAGCAGGGAGCCAGCTCCTCTGGCTGCAGGAGAGCTTTGAGCAGCAGGGAGCCAGATCCTCTGGCTGCAGGAGAACTTTGAGCAGCAGGGAACCAGCTCCTCTGGCTGCAGGAGAGCTCTGAGCAGCATGGAGCCAGCTCCTCTGGCTGCAGGAGAGCTTTGAGCAGCAGGGAGCCAGCTCCTCTGGCTGCAGAAGAGGAGTTGCAGCATCCATTGGGATTTGTCTGGAGTCTTTCTCTGCTCAGTCTGTTCTCAACCCCACTTTTGCTTCCATGAAATGATTTACCCTGTCTGTCTACCAAGGAAATGTTTCTTGTTGACTGGAGCCACTGCTCTCTGCAGCTCCCTGAGAGCAGGCTGCATGAGGTGAGGGTTGGGCTCTGCTGCCCAGGATCAGGTGGTGGAAGGAGAGGAACTGGCCCAAAACTGCACCAAGGGGAGGGTTAGGTTGGAGTGGAGGACAATTTTTTTTTGCTGCCAGAGTGGTCAGGGACTGGCACAGGCTGCCCAGGGAGGTGGTGCAGTGCCCTTGCCTGGAGGGGTTCAGGGCACCTGGGGCCATGGTGATGCTGGGTTGAAGGTTCCACTGGAGGGTCTCAAAGGCCTTCCCCAACCCAAACGATTCTGCGCTCCCAGGACCTGTCCTTGCCTGGGCTCTGTTACTGTGCTGCTGTTGTCCTGTTTGCAACCACCTCCCAGCACCTCCCCTGCCATCCTCTGCCCTTTAACAGTGAGCTTTTGTGGTCCCTCCTCCCATTCATCTCTCTCTCCTGTGTCACTTGTTTTGGTGACAGCAAGGGAAGTGTTGGGCAATGGTTTCTGAGACAGCTGAAAAGCAGAACAGAAAGCGAGAGCAGCCCTGGAGGCTGCACGACAGAAGGGCTGTGCTGGCAGGGCTGGGGCTGGCACCACTGCTGCCTCGCAAGCAAACACACAGCAGGCTGCTGTCAGGCAGCCCAGGCAGCTCCCTTCCTGAGTGACAGTGCCCAGGTAGCCAGCCTGGCCCTTCAGAAATGCCAGCCCTGGCATGCAAACTGCTGCAGCACTGCCAGCAGCACAGCCCTTCCGCAGCACTGCTGCAGCCTCGGCAGCAGACAGCAGAGGGCTTGTGGTTGGGCTGGGGTAGGTTTGGATTTGGTTTGGGTTTGGATGAGTTGGTTTGGGTTTGGATTTGGCTTGTGGTTGGTTTGGGTTTGGCTGAGTTGGTTTGGGGTTGGTTTGGGTTTGGATGATTTGGTTTGGGTTTGGATGATTTGGTTNCAAAACTGCACCAAGGGGAGGGTTAGGTTGGAGTGGAGGACAATTTTTTTTTGCTGCCAGAGTGGTCAGGGACTGGCACAGGCTGCCCAGGGAGGTGGTGCAGTGCCCTTGCCTGGAGGGGTTCAGGGCACCTGGGGCCATGGTGATGCTGGGTTGAAGGTTCCACTGGAGGGTCTCAAAGGCCTTCCCCAACCCAAACGATTCTGCGCTCCCAGGACCTGTCCTTGCCTGGGCTCTGTTACTGTGCTGCTGTTGTCCTGTTTGCAACCACCTCCCAGCACCTCCCCTGCCATCCTCTGCCCTTTAACAGTGAGCTTTTGTGGTCCCTCCTCCCATTCATCTCTCTCTCCTGTGTCACTTGTTTTGGTGACAGCAAGGGAAGTGTTGGGCAATGGTTTCTGAGACAGCTGAAAAGCAGAACAGAAAGCGAGAGCAGCCCTGGAGGCTGCACGACAGAAGGGCTGTGCTGGCAGGGCTGGGGCTGGCACCACTGCTGCCTCGCAAGCAAACACACAGCAGGCTGCTGTCAGGCAGCCCAGGCAGCTCCCTTCCTGAGTGACAGTGCCCAGGTAGCCAGCCTGGCCCTTCAGAAATGCCAGCCCTGGCATGCAAACTGCTGCAGCACTGCCAGCAGCACAGCCCTTCCGCAGCACTGCTGCAGCCTCGGCAGCAGACAGCAGAGGGCTTGTGGTTGGGCTGGGGTAGGTTTGGATTTGGTTTGGGTTTGGATGAGTTGGTTTGGGTTTGGATTTGGCTTGTGGTTGGTTTGGGTTTGGCTGAGTTGGTTTGGGGTTGGGTTGGGTTCAGATTTGGCTTGTGGTTGGTTTGGGTTTGGATGATTTGGTTTGGGTTTGGATGATTTGGTTTGGGTTTGGATGATTTGGTTTGGGTTTGGATGATTTGGTTTGGGTTTGGATGATTTGGTTTGG
>VWZE01002392.1:104443-116229 GCA_013396675.1 Eubucco bourcierii
TGGTTGGTTTGGGTTTGGCGGAGTTGGTTTGGGTTTGGGTGAGTTGGTTTGGGGTTGGCTTGTGGTTGGGCTGGGGTAGGTTTGGATTTGGTTTGGGTTTGGATGAGTTGGTTTGGGTTTGGATTTGGCTTGTGGTTGGTTTGGGTTTGGCTGAGTTGGTTTGGGGTTGGTTTGGGTTTGGATGATTTGGTTTGGGTTTGGATGATTTGGTTTGGGTTTGGATGATTTGGTTTGGATGAGTGGGTTTGGGTTTGGATGAGTGGGTTTGGGTTTGGGTTGGGTTGGGTTCAGATTTGGCTTGTGGTTGGTTTGAGTTTGGATGATTTGGTTTGGGTTTAGGTTGGGTTGGGTTTGGATTTAGGTTGGGTTGGGTTTGGATTTAGGTTGGGTTGGGTTTGGATTTAGGTTGGGTTGGGTTTGGATTTAGGTTGGGTTGGGTTTGGATTTAGGTTGGGTTGGGTTTGGATTTAGGTTGGGTTGGGTTTGGATTTAGGTTGGGTTGGGTTTGGATTTAGGTTGGGTTGGGTTTGGATTTAGGTTGGGTTGGGTTTGGATTTAGGTTGGGTTGGGTTTGGATTTAGGTTGGGTTGGGTTTGGATTTAGGTTGGGTTGGGTTTGGATTTAGGTTGGGTTGGGTTTGGATTTAGGTTGGGTTGGGTTTGGATTTAGGTTGGGTTGGGTTTGGATTTAGGTTGGGTTGGGTTTGGATTTAGGTTGGGTTGGGTTTGGATTTAGGTTGGGTTGGGTTTGGATTTAGGTTGGGTTGGGTTTGGATTTAGGTTGGGTTGGGTTTGGATTTAGGTTGGGTTGGGTTTGGATTTAGGTTGGGTTGGGTTTGGATTTAGGTTGGGTTGGGTTTGGATTTAGGTTGGGTTGGGTTTGGATTTAGGTTGGGTTGGGTTTGGATTTAGGTTGGGTTGGGTTTGGATTTAGGTTGGGTTGGGTTTGGATTTAGGTTGGGTTGGGTTTGGATTTAGGTTGGGTTGGGTTTGGATTTAGGTTGGGTTGGGTTTGGATTTAGGTTGGGTTGGGTTTGGATTTAGGTTGGGTTGGGTTTGGATTTAGGTTGGGTTGGGTTTGGATTTAGGTTGGGTTGGGTTTGGATTTAGGTTGGGTTGNTGCTTTGGGTTTGGATGAGTGGGTTTGGCTGAGTTGGTTTGGGGTTGGGTTGGGTTTGGATTTGTCTTGTGGTTGGGTTGGGTTTGGATGATTTGGGTTGGGTTTGGATGATTTGGGTTGGGTTTGGGTGATTTGGGTTGGGTTTGGGTGATTTGGGTTGGGTTTGGGTGATTTGGGTTGGGTTTGGGTGATTTGAGTTGGGTTTGGATTTGGCTTGTGGTTGGTTTGTGTTTACTTTGTGTTTGTGCTTGTGTTTGGATTCCTCCTTCTGTGTGTCAGTGTCTGCAGGGAGGCTGCAGGCAGAGGCTGGGCAGGGACTGCTCAGCAGGGCCTGTGGGCACAGGATGAGGGCAATGATTTGGAAGTGGAGCAGGGCAGAGTTAGGTTGGGCAGCAAGAGGAAGCTGTGCACAGTGAGGGTGGTGAGACACTGGCACAGGCTGCCCAGGGCTGTGCTTGAGGCCCCATCTCTGCAGACATTCAAGGTCAGGCTGGAGGTGTCCCTGGGCAGCCTGCCCTGGCTGGAGCTGTCCCTGTGCCTGCAGGGGTTTGGGCAGGATGCCCCTGGAGGGTCCCTTCCAGCCCAGTGCAATCTGTGAATCTGTATCATGTCTTCAGGGCCACCTGGGCACACTCTGGCTCACATTCAGCTGCTGTCAACCAGCACCCCCAGGTCCTCTTCAGCCTGGCACCTACAAGTCCTCCTGCGGTCACCTGTGGGCCTTGTTGCATGGACCAGAGATGCTCTGCCTTCAGCAACCTGTTCAGTGCAAGAAGTACCTCACTTCTTGTCCCTCTGGGCAGGGTGAGTCCTTTGCCTGCTTTGGTGGCAGCTCTCTGCTGTGGCTCCCTGTAGTGAGCTGAAGGTCTGCCAGCAGCTGCTGGGAGAGAATTCTGTGCTGTGTGGAAGCAAGGGGAAGACCTTGAACACGTTCTCCTGAAAGGAAAAGAATGTTCTCTAGCATCTACCCCTGCCTGGCCTTCAGAGGGCTGTTCTGAGCACAGCAAGGCACAGAGGGCATTGTGCCAAGCAGGAGTTGCCTTCTGCTGAGCTGCATTGTGACCCCCCCACAAGCCTCTGCTTCCCTATTGCTCCCAGCATTGCTGCTCTGCCCACACTTTGGATCCAGGTGGAACAATGATCTCAAGGTATCTTCTCTGGCTCCTGCACAGTCTCAGAGTAGATTTCACAGAGGGAGCTGCTGCAGCAGCTGTGGGCATGTCCTGCCTGCCACCCAGCAGCCTGCAACGAGAGCTGAGCAGAGCACATCCCTGTGCTGCCAGCTGTGAGGCTTCTGTCAGGCCCTGGTGTGTGGTGCTCTGGGCATGCTGCACCCACTGACCTCGGGCACCTAACCTGCCCTGGGTGCTGCAGCTGCAGTTCTGAGCTGCTGAGGCCACCTTCACCACTGCTCTGCCTGAGCACAGGAGCCTCCTGTGGGCAGCAACCTCCTCTGCATCTGGATCTTTCACCACTGCTCCTTCTCCCCTGCCCTGCTGGGCACGTTTGGGCAGCAGCCTCCTCTGCATCTGGATCTTTTACCACTGCTCCTTCTCCCCTGCCCTGCTGGGCACATTTGGGCAGCAGCCTCCTCTGCATCTGGAGTTTGCACCACTGCTCCTTCTCCCCTGCCCTGCTGGGCACGTTTGGGCAGCAGCCTCCTCTCCATCTGGATCTTTCACCACTGCTCCTTCTCCCCTGCCCTGCTGGGCACGTTTGGGCAGCAGCCTCCTCTGTATCTGGAGCTTGCACAGAATCCTGTGGGGAGGAGCAGGGAGTTTTGCACTCTTCTCCCATGCAGTTAATTAGGAAACAATCCAGACTGCAGCTTGTGTGCTGGGGAAGTGCCCAGGCTGCTCAGCCATGCTAGCAGGCCACAGACCCTGCAGGGGAAGTTTGAGTTTCTGGGGAGTTTCCTGCTCCAACCATCAGCACCAGTGAGTTGAGGAGCACAGAACACTCACCTGAGAGTGGAGAGTTGGGTCTGGCCTTGGCCTGGGCTAGCTGCCTGCCCTGCCTTGGGTCAAGCAGCCAGAGCAGGATTTAACTGCTAGAGGACCCTTGGCTCCTGGGGAAGCAGATTGCTTAGCAACTCAGAGTGGTCTTCACACAAGAGGCTGCCAGCAGCTCTTGCTAGCAGCCTGCAGCTGCTGGCTCAACAAACCAGTTTGGTGCAGCAACCACAAATTGCACTGCAGAGCCCTGGGCTGAGCTCTGTGCTGGGGTGAGGAGGAGCTCCTGGAGAAACTCAGGGGCACAAAGCAGCAAGCAAGCTGGGGAAGGATCTGGAGAAGAGGGCTGGTGAGGAGCAGCTGAGATCTGGAGAAGAGGAGGTTGAGGGCAGAGCTCATTGCTCTTTGCAGCTCCCTGAGAGGAGGCTGCAGCCAGCTGGGGGTTAGGCTCTGCTCCCCAACCTCAGGTGAGAGGACATGGCCTGAAATTGTGCTAGGTGAGGGTTTGGCTGGAGATGAGGACAAATTTCCTTGCTGCAAGAGTGGCCAGGGACTGGCACAGGCTGCCCAGGGAGGTGGTGGAGTCCCCATGGCTGGAGGTGTTCAGGAAACCTGTAGCCATGGCACTTGGGACCATGGGTTGGTGGCCATGGAGGGGTTAGGCTGGAGGTTGGACTGGAGGATCCTGGAGTTCTTTTCCAACACAAATGATTTGTGATGCTGTGATCCTGAGCTTCTGCAGTGCAGGCAGCAGATGCAGCACCGTGCAATGTCCAAGTGTGCTCCTTGGTCCAATTTCCTCCCCAGCAGCTGCTGTGGCTTCAGGACTGGCAGCCCAGCGCTTCAGCCTGGGCAGGGGACCTGCTTCCATGGGACTGGCACCGGGGCAGCACTGGTGAGCCTGTCTGGTGGGCTGGCAGCTCGTTGAGATTCTGAGCCACGCTGCGCTCTGCTGCTGCTCATCCTCTGCTCAGGCAGCAGCTGGCAGGGTCACCCCCACCCCCCCTCAGTGACAGGGGGAGATGGCCACCAGCTCTGGGCCACCACGGGGGGGCTTGTCACTGGGAGTGACAGACTGGGCAGGAAGCAGCACGGAGCAGGGAGGGGGGAAGCTTGCCTGGGGAGTGTGTGAAGGAAGCTTCTGGCTTGGATGAGCGCAGGGACGCTGGAGGAGCAGCTGCCAGCACTGACACTGCCCTGCGCTGCCTTCCGAATGCCAGACACTGAGAGCTGCCACGGGCACGGGCTGCCTGCTGGCAGGGCAGAATGGCAGGAGGGGTGGCATGGGGAGGAGCAGCAGCCCACCAGCTGGGCAGCTTGGGGCAAAAGAAATGCCCCTCTGGGGCAAGTCAGTGGTTGGGCTGTGCCAGTGCCACAGCAGCAGGTACCCTGTGAGGGAAGCATCGAGGCTGACTGCCCTTGCCTGCCCTCTGTGCCTAGCAGCTGCAGCCACTGGAAGAGGGCTGCTCAAAGTTCAGCTCTGCCTTGTCCCCTGCAGGCCCTGGGGAAGGTTGTTGTGGTTTGGTTGGTGGTTGTTTGGAATCTGTTTGATGCCAATTTGCTGCCTGCTGGCCCTGGGTTGTGATGCTGCTTTAACAGCACTGGAGTGAGAGTGAGGCTGGGGAGATGCTGGCAGAGGCTGCCCAGGGAGGCTGTGGCTGCCTCCTCCCTGGAGGTGTTCCAGGCCAGGCTGGATGAGGCCTTAAGCATCCTGGGCTGGTGGGAGGTGTCCCTGGGCATGGCAGGGGGCTGGAGCTGGATGAGCTTTGATGTCCCCTCCAGCCCAGCCCATCCTGTGTGTGGCTGTGCCAGCTTCTCTCTGTCTTTCCCCATTCCCACCTCTGGGCAGGCTTAGCCAAGGCTCCTGGCAGGCAGACCTTGTGTGGCAGGGTGAAGTGTTGCTGCTGACTCAGCTTGTGAGCCTTGCTGCTGCCTAAGGTAAGGCTCACTCCTGGACCCTCCATGCCTTGCTGCCACCCAGGGCTCTGTGCCTCTCCTGCAGCTCTTCCAAGCCAGAGCTCTGGGCAGAGGGATGAGAGATGGAGTCTGCCAGTGGGCTGCTGTTCATCTGTGTTGTCCTGACAGGTGAGCTGTGAGTGGATCAGTGCTCTGGGAAGGCACTGCTGCAGTCATTAACCTTTATTTGCCTTGGCTTATTTACTCAGGTAGTGAATTAGGTCAGACTGGAGTGGCTCACATTAAACTGAGCAATGGCCACTCGAATCTGGAGTGACCATGTCCACACAGAGGTTAATGCAGTTTAAGCCAGTCAGTTAGAAGAGGATGGATCTCCATCAGTGTCCCTGCACAGGTCTGTCCCTTGGTAGGGCAGAGGAGGGGCAGCTTGCTCCTGGCCAGCAGAGCCTAGAAAGGGGAACCCATCCCTGCTGCTCTAAAGGTCTTTTGCAACCAAGAGGCTTCCATGATTCCACCTGCTCTGTGCCCAGCTGCCCCTGGTCCTTGGCCATGTGAGCATCTGCTTCCAGCCTACCTGTTTCTCTGTGTAGGGTTCTGGATGGAATACAAGGAGTGATGCTAACTGCTGTGCTTAGACTGCCTGCAGGCTCCGTGTGATCACTTGGCTGGCTGAAAATCCTGGCCCAAAGGGTAGGAAGCAGAGACAACTCCAGGTGGTGCTCCATTGCCAGTGCTGTTCCCCAGGGCTCAGTGCTGGGGCCAGGGCTCCTTAAGGTCTTTGTCAATGATCTGAGTGAAGGGATTGAGGCACCCTCAGTGAGTCTGCAGATGGCACCAAACTGATCTGCTGGAGGGCAGGAATGCTCTGCAGAGGGAGCTGCCCAGGCTGGATCCATGGGCTGAGGGCATTGGGCTGAGGTTTAATAAGGCCAAGGGTTGGGTCCTGCTCTTGGGTCACAACAGCCCCAGGAAGGCTGCAGGCTGGGGGCAGAGTGGTTGGAAACTGCCCAGAGGAGAGGGACCTGGGGGGTGCTGGGTGACAGCAGCTGGAGATGAGCCAGGGGGTGCCCAGGTGGCCAAGAAGGGCATCAGCATCCTGGCCTGGATCTGCAATAGTGTGGGCAGCAGGAGCAGGGCAGGGATTGTCCTCCTGGACTGAGCACTGCTGAGGTCACAGCTTGAGTGTTGGGTTCAGTTCTGGGCCCTCACTCCCAGAAGGACACTGAGGGGCTGGAGCAGGTCCAGAGAAGGGCACCAAAGGTGGGGAAGGGTCTGGAGAAGAGGGCTGGGGAGGAGCAACTGAGGGAGCTGGGGGTGTGCAGCGTGGAGCAGAGGAGGCTGAGGGCAGAGCTCATTGCTCTCTGCAGCTCCCTGAGAGGAGGCTGCAGCCAGCTGGGCTTGGGCTCTGCTCCCAAGGAACAAGTGATAAGAGGAGAGAAGGGCTCAGGCTGCACCAGCAGAGGTTTAGGTTGGACACTGAAAGGGTTCTGCAAGCCTGGCACAGGCTGCCCAGGGAGTGGCTGAGTTCCCATTGCTGGAGGTGTTTCAGAGAGGCAGAGCTGTGCTGCTGAGGGCCATGGCTTAGCCCCAGCCTTGGTAGCATCAGATCATGATTGGATTGGGTGATCTTAAAAGCTTTCTCCAATCCAAACAGCTGCAGGATTCCGTAGTTTGCACAGGACAGAAGATCAAAGTTCCCAAGAGGGGCAGAGCTGACTGGAGAAGCAATAAATCTGCTGCTCATTGGCAGGTGCTGGAGGGCTGCACTGAGGCTGTAACTCTGTCAGGCTTTGACTGATTAATAATTAAAGATCAAAGCAGGCACCCCAGGATGTACTCCTCTGGGACCTGACAGCAGCTCAGCCATGGCAGCTCTGCCCCTGGCCCATCTGCTAGAGCTAAAGCAGCTTTTGTATGGATTGTTCCTTTGCTTGCAGGAGGCTCCAGCTCCTGCCTGGTTGCTGCTCCTCTTCAGCACTATCAACTGTGTGCAAGAGCTTTGTAGCTTCCATGGCTGCCTCTGTGCCTGATTTCCACAGATGTGCCCCCAGCTCTGTCTCCAGGGCATTGCAGGTCTGCAGACCACAAGGTATTAACTGCTGCAGAGGGTCCAGAGGAGGCCACCAAGATGCTTGGAGGCTGCAGAACCTCCCCTGTGGGGCCAGGCTGGGAGAGTTGTGGCTGTTCAACCTGGAGAAGAGAAGACTGCAGGGAGACCTCAGAGCAGCCTGACAGTGCCTAAAGGGCTCCAGGAGCTTGGGGGAGAGGTTTCCTCAGGGCTTGTGGGGATAGGAGAGCAAACCACCCCAGGCTGCATCAAGGGAGGTTTAGGTTGGATATTAAAAGAAACTTCTTCACTGAAAGGGTTCTCAAAGCCTGGAGCAGGCTGCCCAGAGAGGTGATGGAGTCTTACTCTCTGGAGACTTCCAAGGTCCCATCTGGATGTGTTCCTGCGTGACCTGTCCTGGGTGCCCCTGCTCTGGCAGAGGGCTTGGATCCAATGGTCTCTGGAGGTCACTTCTGCTCCCTACAACCACGGAGCAGTCAGGAGTGGAAGGAAGCTCCTCTGTGGTGCTGTGCAGTGGCTGAGGTCAGTGGGAAATGGCAGGAGACTCCAGGAAGGTGCAGAGGCTGAACTGGGCCGGAGTGAGGAGCTGCCGTGGCAGGCAGGGGGGAGGCTGCCGCCGCACTTCCCTGGTGAGCAAACAGGCGGTGCCGGAGCTGGGCTCACGCCGGAGCCCTCTGCTACCTGAGCAGCAATTTGCATGCATTAAACACATCTTCCCCTCTGAAGCAGCTCCCCCTCCTCTCCAGCAGAGCATCTCATTACCCTGCTGCTGGCAGGAGGGGCTGGGGGCTCGGGGGAGGGATGGATTTGTTTGCCCAGCAGATGCTGGGGAGGGTTTTTATCGTGTGCTGCACATTGGACCCGGCGCCTTTGAAGTTGCTGCTGCCCCCAAGGGCCTTCTGCTGCAGGGAGCTGGGATGGGAAAGAAGGAAAGAGGAGGGAAGCTGCCTGCAGGAGAAGTGTATGGGAAAGAGAGGAGATTGTTTAGCTTGCATTAATGTGACAGGGAAGAAGATGAGCAATGAGGAAATCTCTCCCCTCTACCAGAGGGCATCAGCATCTTGGCTGGGTGGGAGTATTGCTTCTTGTTTGATGTCACAGAATGAGAGAATCATGGAATTATTCTGGTTGGAAAAGACCTCTAGGATCAACCAGTCCAACCTTCAACCCAACCCCACCACGGCCACTAAACCATGGCCCCAAGTGCCATGGCCACAGGTTTCCTGGACACCTCCAGGCATGGGGACTCCACCACCTCCCTGGGCAGCCTGTGCCTGTCCCTGACCACTCTTGCAGCAAGGAAATTTTTCTTGATCTTCAGCCTAACCTTCCTCTGGCACAATTTCAAGCCATTTCCTCTTGTCCTGTTCCTAGTTACTTGGAAGAAGAGACCAACCCCCACTGCAATGCCCTTCCTGGCAGCCACAGAGGAGGATGCTGGGGAAAAGGTATGAGCCAGAGAGAGCCTCAGGAAGCAGTGATGGGTGGAGGAACAGCTCCAGCAAGCAGCCTGGGGGAGGTTCTCCTCTCACCTTACTCAGCCCTGGTGAGACCACACTTGGAGTACTGTGTCCAGTTCTGAGATTCCCCAGTTTGAGAGAGACAGGAAACTGCTGGAGAGTCCAGCACAGGGCCACAGAGATGCTGAGGGGCCTGGAACAGCTCTCAGCTGAGAAGAGGCTGAGAGCCCTGCACTGTTCAGCCTGGGGACCAGCAAATCATGGCTCTGTGAGCTGGGATGTGGCAGATCTCTGCTGCCATGCCTCAGTTTCCCCATGTGAGAGAGGGGACTCATGATGCTGCCTGCTCTGAGGCTGTGCTGATGAGAGCTGAGGGGAAGTGTTCTCCATCACCTGGGTGTTGGTGTCAGAGATGTCACACTGAAAACACAAAGAGGGCTTGTGACACCTCTGTGCCTCTGAGGGCCAGAGAAGTCACCTTGCAGCCACAGGATCACCTTTGGAGGCTTTCAAAGTGGAGCTAATGCTGTGCAAAAAGCTTTTGCTGTCACACAGTGGAGCCCCGGGGGTGGGCTTCACATTTCCAGGGATTGACCAAAGCCCCTGGAAGTGTTTTGAGGAAGGAATGAAACAGAAAATTTCTTTCAGTTGGTTGAGCCTTTTCCAGCTGGTTGTGGTTGCAGTCAGGAGCACTGCACTGAGCTCGAGGGCTCCTTTGAAAGAGCTCCCCCCCCAAAAAATCATCTGGGGAAATGCAGAGGGCAGGTGGCCAACATCTGATCTGCACTGATGGGCTGCAGGAGGCATCTCCACCAGGCACTGAGCTCCTTCTCTCTTGCCCTGCACCACCAGGCTTGGCCAACAGCTGCCCCAGCTCAGGGACCAACGTCAGCACTGACTCCCTGCCAGAGAGGTTTGGCTATCAGCAGAGAGAAGAAATGTGTCTGATAAACTAATGCAAATAGGATGCTGGCATCGGGGCTGGCATCAGGGCCGGGCAGCTCTGATCTCCTGCGGTTTCCATGCCTGGAGGGTACCGAAGCCACCGCAGAGCAGAGGCAATGAGCAGCATCCCCCATCCTGCTCAGGAGACCCTCAGCGCTTCGGCAGTGCCAGGCAAGAGGGGCATGAAGAGCATGGCATGAGGAGGGCTTTAACTAGAGTGGAGGTGAAAATCCAGAGCCAGCTGGAGAAGGCTTTTTGTGCTGTCTGCAGCCTGAGCACCACAAAGGAGAGCCACCAGGCTGCCGGGGGAGTGGCAGTGCAGCAGGCAGGGAGGGGTGGCAAAGGCTGAGGGTGAAATGTCTCAGCCCAGGCAGTGAGGGTGGCCATGGGGAGGCAAAAATCAAACAGCCCTACCTGCTAGGGGGGGCCCCCGAGTTTGTTATAGCTGCAAACAGAGCACTGCAGCTCATCTCTAGGGGTGCTGAACTGGAGGAGAGGCACCCAGGGACAGGCTGACCGCCTGGGGCTGTGCAGAGCAGCTGCTCCCAGCCCTGGGCATGCACTGGCAGGGTCTGCTGGAAAAGGCTGTGCCCCTGGAACTGGCCTGGATGTGGCACTGCAGAGCCTTGGCTGGAGGTGCTCATCTTTTGGATGTGTTGTGATGACCTCTGGGCTATCCTTGGTCACACAGGTGTCCCATCAAGGTCTGGTAGTGCTGTGGGGCTCCACTGCCAAGGGGAGTCCATCTCTGGTCCTCCAGACATCCCAGGGAGCAGCCTGAGCTCACCTCCTTCACTTGGAGCCAGTTCAGCCTTCTGTGATGAGTCTGGAGCTGCTGCAGAGGGTCCAGAGGAGGCCACCAAGATGCTCAGAGGCTACAGAACCTCTGCTGTGGGGACAGGCTGGGAGAGTTGTGGCTGTGCAGCCTGGAGAGAAAGCTGCAGGGAGACCTCAGAGCAGCCTGCCAGTGCCTGAAGGGGCTCCAGGAGAGGTGGGAAAGGACTTTGGACAAGAGCTGGTAGTGCCAGGATGAGGGACAATGGCTTTGAGCTGGGAGAGGGGAGAGTGAGAGTGGAGAGAAGGAAAAAATTGTTGAGAGTGAGGGTGGGGAGAGACTGGCACAAGTTGCCCAGGGAGGTGGTGGGTAACAGAAGATCTTTGATCCCATTCTGTGCTTCTGTCACCCACCACCTCCCTGGAGATGTTCAAAGCCAGCCTGGATGAGGTGTCTGTGGCCGTGACAGGGTGCTTGGAGCTCGATGAGCTTCCAGATCCCTTCCAGCCCAACCCATTCCACGCATCCATGTCCCTCAGAGGCTACTCTGCCCTACAGGATATCCAGAGAGCTGCCGAGTGAAGCATCCGGCCCCGCTCCTCCTGGCTGGCCCCAGCAGCAGCAGAACAATGCCTCAGCTCCCATCCAAAGCCGTTCCTGACATGCTAGGTCTCGGATGTCTCCTCGGGGAGCAGGGCGGGTGAAGCTAGAAGGAAGAAGCCAGGCAGAAACCGATCCCCCACCCCCGGCTCGGGGCCGTGCGGCAGGATCCGTCCCGTCGTGGATTAATTATCTGGCAGGGAGGGAGCGCAGCCAGCGCCAGGCTTTGCCTTCCGAGAGGAGCAGGCTGGAGGTTTCCAGCCTCCCGTTCAGGAAACAAAAGGGGTAATTAATGGATGGGGCAGCTCCCAGGCTCAAGCTCATTAGCATTCCCTCCCTCTCCTGCGTTTCCTTTTTTTCTCCACCCGGACTGCGCGAAAGGCAGAGCGAGGTGAGGAGTTTAGGAGCCTGTTGTGCTGCTCTTCCCCCAGCCTCACAGCATCACAGAATGGCAGGGGCTAGAAGGGCCCTCAAAAGTTCATCCAGTCCAACTCCCCTGCCACAAAAGGATCTCCTATACCAGATCACACAGGAACAGAGACAACCACAGAATGGCAGGGGCTAGAAGGGCCCTCAAAAGCTCATCCAGTCCAACCCCCCTGCCACAAAAGGATCTCCTATACCAGATCACACAGGAACACAGACAACCACAGAATGGCAGGGGCTAGAAGGGCCCTCAAAAGCTCATCCAGTCCAACCCCCCTTGCCAGAGCAGGATCTCCTAGGATCACACAGGAACTCATACAAGTGGGTCATGAATATCTCCAGAGCGGGAGACTCCACAACCCTCCTGGGCCTGTTCTATCACAGGGAAAAAATTCCTCCTCATGTTTAAATGAAACTTCCTCTGCCTCAGCTTCCAGCCAGTGCCCCTTGTGCTGGCACTGGGCATCACCCAGCAGAGCCTGGCTCCAGCCTCCTGGCACTCACCCTGCACATCTTTAGAACCA
>VWZE01002393.1:0-20373 GCA_013396675.1 Eubucco bourcierii
TTACACACCACCCTCAACTTATCCCTGGCTGGCAATGACATTACACACCACCCTCAACTTATCTCTAGGTAAGTCACTTACCTCTAGGTGCAGACACAGTCTCTGACAAAGGAGCAGATGCAGAGGGAGGAGGCACAGAGTTCACATTCCCAGCATCTGGAGGGAACACTCTGTCCTGCCTCTTACACTTAAATTTTTTCAGGTAAGGAATTTCCCGAAACTCCTGTGGGATAGAAGCATAAGTAGAGTATAAAAACAATAAAGAGTATTATAAAATTGGAAGGCTAAGCTGAGCACTGGCCAGGTGCTGGCATTTGTCTTGGAAAGGGTTTCTGAGACCTTCCTATATGGTAAGGTAGGCAAACAACTACTTTAGCGACTGGGAAGACAAAGCTAGAAGAAGAGGGTGAATGATGGGTTTCAAATCAAATCAACAGTATGTCTTTCACTTCAGTGTCACTGGGAAAAATGTTATTTAGTTATGCATTAGCTGCCTAACAGAATCACAAAATGGTAGGGCTTGGAGATGAGTGAATCCAACCACACTGCCAAGGTAGGTTCACCTAAAGGAACATGTCCAGGAGGGTTCTGAGTGCCTCCAGAGATGGAGACTTTACCACCTCTCTGTGCAGCCTGTTCCAGTGCTCCATTACCTCAAATAAGTGACTCCTCATGTTTAGATGGAGCTTCTTACATTCAAGTTTGTGCTAGTTACCTCTTGTCCTGTCACTGGGCACCACTGAAAAAAGCCTGGTCCCTCCCAACCTCCTGACACCCACCCTTTCAGTACTTAAAAGATCCACCCCTCAGCTTTCTCTTTTCCAGACTAAAAAATCAAATCCTGTGAGTGGTTCCTCATAAGAGGAAAGTCCCTCAGCATCTCTGTAGCCCTACCATGAGGGATGTAGCTGTGACAGGACCCAGCTGCAGCTCAGCACACTCTGCTCTCTGGCACCTGGCACTGACTGCTGCTTATTCCATCTCCTTGTAAGATGCAATATAGTCACGCAATATGCAGATCTGTAGAAAACACCCACCTTTGGGATTACCCAGTCCTTCCTGTTGGGAGTCTGTGTTTTAGCAACACACTTAGTCCAGGCAGTGATATTCCCTGAACAGTAATAGGAGTCACTCTTGAAAACAAACTGCCCCTTACACTCCTCGCAGGGAAGCAGAGCTCCAAATGCCATCCCATCTGCTACTCGATCCAAAATCTAAAGGCAACAAAGAATGCAAAAGAGGTCATGGCAGAAAGAGGCTGGAAGCCTGTGCACTGCATTACACTGGGCTGCACAAGTAAGTAACTGTCAGGTTGTTGGCAGGCAGATGTGAATTTTTCCAGAGTTTGTTGTGGTCACACTGCACATAAACCAAGACTCTCACCACCAATTGATTTATGACACCCAAAATACAAGACATGAATTTCCCCTGCTCACATCACGGCTCACAATCTCAGGTATTCAGTTTCTGTGCTCAGGAGAACATACCTGCCACATAGCACCTGACCAGGCAAGGGACAGGCAAGGAGCAGATGAGGTACTGCATCTGGGCACATGAGCAGGTGGCAGGAATGTAGGCTCAGATCAGTCCTGGTTTCCCTGTCTAGAGTATTTCTTGGCCATTTTAGTCTAGACACTTCCCACATCCCAGCCCACAGAGTCTTAATAAATAATAATACTCAAAGCAATGTGTGAGACTTTCACAAGCCACACAGACTGAAAAGTGACTGTTTTTAGGAAAGATACCAGGAAACAATTTGTCCATTTTTTTCCTCTTCTTCCATAATTTAGCAGTTGAGGGAGGCAACACAAAATACCATAATTAAACTGCTCTTGAAGGGCCAGTAGCACAAAAAAAAAAAAAAATCTATCTATCTATCAAATCCCCTTATGGTCTAGTTTAGGCACAGCAGAATACAGAGACTAAGATGTTAAATTCAGTACTATAAAACCTCATCAGAGTCCCAGGACAAAAGGACTGGGCTTTGCCCTGAATTTCTTTCAGAAGTGTTAGGAACACATTTCAGACTTGTGGACCTTGCAGAAGTATTGGTTCAGGTCAGCTTCACCAGTTCAAAGACCCAGGACAAACACAAAGCAACTCCAGACCAACTCACAGCATTTTCCCCTGCAGGAACTTCCTGCTTGTTGGCAATCAGCAGCTCTTTCAGGTCATTAGTGGAGCAGACCTTCCTCAGCTCATCCTTGATGCCCCAGATCAGCTCTGTCTGTTCCTGTTGACAAAATCCAGCAGCTTAGCTACTTGCAACTGATTGTTAAGGACACTCCTGAAACTGTAGCATGTGGTCAAGGTTTTAGCAAGCCCATAGTATCTTAAATGTAGACTGTCAGAAATGAAGAGCACCACGAATCCTTAGCTTTACCAAAAAGGAGAGCCACAGATTTTACCCAAAACCCTAGAACAGATCTTTAAAGCACATGTTTCAGATTTCAGTATAAATACATAAGCACTCTGAGGTTTCTGCAAACACGCTCTCAAGATTACATGCAGAAGGACAATCCTATGTGGTTCTGGCTAAACCAAGGCTTCTTCACTGTATGTATGTGAAGAAAGGCCACCTTCGCAGCACTATCCCACACAAGAAGGCACAGGCAGTACTACCAAGGCTGCTAGCTTTTAGGCAGAGTGGATCCCAAGTTTCTATCATGCTGCTACCCTTGGCAAATTCTCAGCAGCCTTTGCCAGCACCACCTAACTAGTGGGGATGTAGCTGCATTTGAGCCTTGCGTTAAAACAAACCCAAGAAATGCCAACCAGTACTGTTCTTCTTTTAAGCCACCTAAGCACAAGAGGAATTTCTACCAGATCAGTCACCTGCAACAGTGCTGAGGAGCCTGCATATTCTTTTGGGGTTTTCTACAAAAGGGGAAAAGAAGCAAAGAAGCATCCTGAAATATCTGAGATAGCTTCTGAATGTTATCCACTGGCTACAGCCAACACACTGTCTACATTGGAAGAACTGTGTGACTGTGTGAAAGGGTTTAATTTTCATTGTTAACAATCATGCTTGATGACATAGTGTTTTAAAAACTGTAATAAATAATAGTAAACCCAAAGTTAACCCTGATCCACAAATTGCCTTGATCTCTCCTAAATATCTGCACCACAGCAGCAAAACCTCGACAATGTCTCTGTTAAGTTCTGTTGAAAATTAAGGAACCAGCATTCAACAAACCCAGGAAATTTTTGTTCAGAAGCAGGCATGCCACTTTCCTGCAGCTCAGCTGCAGCAAAAACAACCTGGTAAGTATTTTATGGGAAAGTCCCTATGCCAAACCTTCAATAAATACAAATTTTCTAATGTTCTATTGGGAACTCTTCCCAGGACAGTCTAGAAAGTGAAAGATAGAAAGCTGTGATCTACCACACTTTGTGCCCAAGAACTGAAAATAGCTTCCCAGAGGGTGAAAAAAAATAAAGGGATGATTTCCCATTAATCTAGTTCTGCACTTCCATGGATTGCACATTGTGCAAATTAATCAGGTTTCCAGGCTCTTCTGCAACAGTGCTTGGGCTCAGAGTTTCAGCCACCACAAGCAGATGATACAGGAAGAAACACAGAACAGCCTGTCTGAGAGTGAAGGCATTCAAACACTTAACCTGATCTACTTAAATCTAATAAACACCAGACCTAGAGATCTTCCTTCCTGTCTTTCAGGAGAAAGCAACAGGGTGAACTGCCCTCAGCAAAGCCTTAATGAGAGGGCACCTGCCATGCCAGGACATGAGGAGCAGCTGTGCTACAACTTTGCTTTGCCTGGACACAGGGTACAGTGCTTCTCTAGGAACTACAGCCCTTCAGTTAGTGCCCGACACGGCACTCTTCTCACCAAGCAGGTTAAGGTGTCATCAACTAAAACTCACCTTCAGCTGTTTTTCCTGCTTTGATTCTTTCTCTTTTTCTTTTTTCTGTTTCTTTTTCACAGTCACATTCCCATCTACCTCTTCTCCTTTTCTCTTTCTAATAGAGAGAAACAAAACAAAGCACACATAGGAAATGTTATTCAAATGCCTGTCCGGCCATAACCAGAGCTCAGTTTACTGACAGCCACTATCTGCAGAGGCTTGAATATCTTCAGTTTTGGCAGGCAAACCCACTTTTCAAATTCTTTCATGCTAGATTAGAGACATGTACTTGGCTCAGCAACGTGAGCTGCCTCAAGGTCAGGTACACTTAAAGCTTTTCAGAAGATAATTGTATGGTTTGGCAGAAGATCAAGAGGTCACAGTGAGGTGGGGGTCAGTCTCTTCTCCCTAGTATCAGGTGATAGAACAAGGGCCCGAAATTGTGCCAGGGGAGGTTTAGGTTGGATAGTAGGAAAATAGTCTTTCACACTGAAAGAATGGTCATTGGAACAGGCTGCCCAGGGAGGTGGTGGAGTCACCATCCCCAGAGATATTCAAGAAACGTGTGGACATGGCACTTTATTGGCCATGGTGGTGTTAGGTTGATGGTTGGACTCTATGTTCTTAGAGGTCTTTTCCAACCAAAATAATTTGATGATTCTAAGAGCACAGAAAGTGCTGCAACATTTCCAGGCATGTTCATCCACACCTGCATCATTTACGGCCAAGGCATACCTAAGAATCACTGGACAGAAGCATCTCTCTCCAAATCTGATGAGGTTAAAGGACTGTGGTGTCTTTCAGCTGAATCAACAGCTCCCATTTTCATCTTACTTCACATTGAGACAAAGGACAGCAAACATGATAACTTTAGAAAGCTAACACACTGGGAAGTGAGGCATTTTCCAGCTGGTTTCTCTTCAGATTGGAATTAAGTCAGGTCTCTGAAACCCAACAGGAGGAAGTTTCTACTTGCAAAGGTCTCCCAGGCTGGCAGTGGTTTTGTGAGGTATTGTTAATGGAGTTCTGTGTGAAGAAATTGATTGTTATTAGCTGGAACCTTAGAGCTGTGCAGGGAGAAGTCAAAGAAAACAATACTCTGGAGACACAAGGAAGTCAAATGGAAGACTGGGGGTCCTGACAGATGTCAGAAGGACAAGGGACCTCAGAAGATCATTTATGTTTCCAGTCATGCTGTCCCTTTGGTTCTGCCTGGCTTCAAAATACATCAGCATCATAGAATCATACAACTTTTGAGTTTGGAAGAGACCTTTGCAACCATCAAGTCCAGCTGCTCTCTTAGAGCTCACAATCCCACCACTACTGCCAAGCTACTGCCACTAAACTGTCCCTAAACACCACAGCCACATGTCTTTTGCATACATCCAGGGACAGTGACTCCATCACCTCCCTGGGCAGCCTGTCCAATGCCTGATAAGCCTCTTAACTTCTGTGATGAATTTTTTCCTAATACTCAACCTAAACCACCCTTAGCACAATTTGAGCCTCTTGTCCTGTCATTTGTTGCATGTGAAAAGAGACCAACCCCCATCTCACTCCAACCTCCTTTCAAGTAACTGTAGAGAGGAATGAGGTCTCCCCTCAGCCTCCTCTTCTCCAGACTAAACACCCCCAGTTCCCTCAGCTGCTCCTCACACAACAGAAGAAGGGTGGATTTGACGATCTTAGAGGTTCTTAAAAATACTATAATCTTGTAAGACCTCTGTTCAGGGCCCTTCACCAGCTTGGTTGCCTTTCTTTGGACTATAAATCAAGTCAGTGCATGCTCTTCTCAGGAGGAAACAGGGAAATTTTGCTCCCCTTGAGGCAAGATGGGGCTGACAACTTGAGGCAGAGCACGAAGGCAGCCTGGATCTCACAGCTGATTATGACAGAGCTGCTACCATTTTGAAACATCAGCCAGGTTTCTTTTTCAGAAGGCACCTATCCTAACTTTGTAAGCTGTGGCTGGTGGTTAAGCCATGAAGCTGACATTCTTGATTGCTTTCCCACTTAAAAATTTCAACACTTCATTTTTGTTGCCATTAAGACTAACCCTGTGTGACAGCTTATTAGCTACCAAGCTGCAGGAGGATGTCAAAAGGTACTCTTCTCCCAGAGACACACCTGCAAGTTCTAGTAACTTTCCTAACCTGGAAACTGGGCCAAACTCTCATTTTATTTACAGTGACCATCACTAGCCTGCCATTAGTGCCTCTGACCAAACCATGGTTCAGTCTTTAAAGAGCTCTCACAGAATCACAGAATTAACTAGGTTGGAAAAGACCTTTGAGATCATGGAGTCCAACCTCTCATCTAACACCTTCTAATTAACTAAACCATGGCACCAAGTGGAGGAGACCTTGCAGTAGCCTTCCAGTATCTGAAGGGGCCTACAGGAGGGTTGGGGAGAGACTACTGACAAGGTCTTGCAATACCAGGACAAGGGGCAATGGGTTTGAACTGGCAGAGGGGAGATTTAAATTGGATGTTAGGAGGAAGTTCTTTACAGTCAGGGTGGTGAGACACTGGCACAGGTTGCCCAGGGAGGTTGTGGATCACAGAATCACAGAAAGTGATCAATCACATTCTGTGATTCTGTGCTCCACAACCTCCCTGGAGGTGTTCAAGGCCAGGATGGATGAGGCCTTGAGCAAACTGTGCTAGCGGGAGGTGTCTCTGCCTATGGCAGGTGGGGGGTGTGTGTGTTTTGGAATTGGCTGAGCCTTGAGGTCCCTTCCAACCTAAACCATTCTATGATTCTGTAGTAAGTGTCTCATCCAGTCTCCTTTTGAATGCCTCCAGGGATGGTGACTCCACCACCTCCCTGGGCAGTTCATTCCAATGCCAATCACTCTTTCTCTGCAGAACTTCTTCCTAACATCCAGACTAAATCTGCCTTGGCACAGCTTGAGACTGTGTCCCCTTATCCTGTTGCTGGGTGCCTGGAAGAATAGCCCAATCCCAGTTGGCCACAACCTCCCTTCAGGTAGTTGCAGACAGCAATGAGGTCTGCCCTGAGACTCCTCTTCTGCAGGCTGCACACCCCCAGCCTCTCCTCACAGAGCTGTGCTCCAGGCCCCTCACCAGCGTTGGTGTCCTTCTCTGGACACATTCAAGCACCTCAACATCTTAAATTGAGGGGCCCACAACTGGACACACCACTCAAGGTGTGGCCTGACCAGTGCTGAGCACAGGGGCAGAAGGACTTCCCTGCTCCTGTTGGTCACACTGTTCCTGATCCAAGCCAGGATGTCATTGGCCCTCTTGGCCACCTGGGCACATTGCTGGCTTGTGTCTGTCACTGTAGACCAGCACCCCCAGGTCCCTCTCTGCCTGGCTGCTCTCCAGCCACTCTGTCTCCAACCTGTAGCACTGCATGGGGTTGTTGTGGGCAAACTGCATAACTGGCACTTGGACTTGTTAAAACTCATGGCACTGGACTGTGCCCATCTATCCAGTCTGTCCAGAGCCCTCTGCAGAGCCCTCCCACCCTCTTCTATCTTTGCAGAATAGCTCCTCTTCCAGCTGTCCCTCTGCAAGTTTTTTTCAGTCCAGCTCTAGAAGATGCACTGGTTCAAGAGGGGACAAGAGCCACACTGTGCTACCAACAACTGCTTTTATTTCTTGAGAAAACCTCTGTATTATTTTCTAAAAAGGCAAGTAGCAACCAGCATGGCAAGACTGGATACAGCACACAGAGTCATGCCTTCAAAAGCCCCCATGCCAAGCAAGTCCCCTCTCCTCCCTGGCTGCAGCTCCTGCAAAGAGCAAGACCAGAGAATCCACTGAGCCCCACCACAAGGTAACAACTTCTGTATTTTTTAACAGAGTCAAAAGTACAAAGCCTAACCTGGGAAAAACATCTCGAGTGCCAAGTGCTCTGCTGCACCTTCCCAAGCCAGAGGGCTGAATAATGTAAGTATTTAGGATGGGTGCCCAAATGCTGTGCACCTGAAGTGCCTCTCCCTCACCAGGCTCCCTGCAGCAAGCCAGGGCTCTCTCCCATGCCGTAACTTGTCTCTCAGTCTCCAAAAGGAGGAAAGCCAGCACATCAACTGCTGGAAGGTGATCACCCTGCTGAGAGGCCCCATGACCCAGAGAAAGCACACAAATTCCAGCAGGGACTTGCACTTTTGGCAGCTTCTCCTCAGAGTCAAAGGGACAGCAGCTCTCCTGGCCAGAGGGATTACTCTACCTGTTCCAGCCACTTGGACAAAGCACAGAGCAGGAGGGATCAGCACAACTGCAGAGAGGGACAAACCTGTTCACCACTTTCTCCCTCATCCCTGGTTAGGGGACTTCTCTTTTGCCCCGGAATAGCAAATTTTAGAACAATTGACAAAATACACTGACACATGCATTAACTAATTTCATCTTCCATCCTTGGCACCAAACTCTGGGTGCTACTGCGCACATTCTTCTCCCTGATGGGGAAGAGACAGTCTTCCCACAGTCAACAGATCCAGCCCAGCACTCTGCTCAGAAGGATGATTCCTGACCAGCCAACACAAAACACTTCTTTTCAGCTTCACAACTACAAAATTTATTCCAGCTTTCAAGAAGATGAGGATGGAGATGAACTGTCCCACTCTAGCCTGGTCTTTCTTTACCATCTGCTCTCTAATTTCTCATGTTCCCACCCCTACAACGAAAATGAAGGGTGGAAAGGACAGTCACAGCAACCCTGGATAAAGCAGGTAGCCAACGCAGATCGCAACAAGAGCTCTCCTTTCATCCTCCTTCCTGTAAAGCACCACCAGATTTTTGCTGACTTGAATACTTACCCACTGCCTCGGGCAATCTCTGCAGCTAATCTGGTGCTGCAGGACATCTCCAGAATGACACTTTGCTCCTGTCCTGGGCAGCAATTCCACCCAAACAAGCAGAAAAGCATTACAGCTTGAAGCAGGAGGGTGAAACATGCTGCCAGAGCAGCGCAGTTCAAGGGAGCTCACAAGCTGCTACTGCATTTCCTACTGAAGTAGGTGAGCTCTCTTTCTGTGGAGAAGCTGCTGGCAAGGACACAAGATCCTCCCTCACTAGGTCTGCACAGTGTTTGCACTAGGGCATGACAGTCCATAGCCCAGAGGAGGGTCAACACATCTCAGAGATGAGTGAGGAAAGGAGCCAGGATCCTTGGTGGAAACCTTCCCATTTTTGCCCTTCACAGGGAAGAGATTTTCCAACCTGTTCTTGCTCATTGCCTCACTTCTCATACTTGCAATAGGCACATCACACTCCTGTCCTTGCAGAAAGGGCTGACAGGGCAGACTCAGCCTCTCAGTTTCTCCTCACAGTATGGGCTAGACACGTAGAAGCAGTGCATTAATCTGGACGTGGCACATCTGAATTTCAGAGACATCTGAATCAAGATACAATTCAGACACAGCACAGCTAGAAATATCTTTAAAGATCATTTTGAGAATGTTGCTGTAACATCATTTCTGCAAGATGCTGAAATTGCTGTCCTTAATTTCTGATGTCTGATTGACTGCACAAGATGAGGTTCAGGTTGGGTATCAGGAAAAATTAGCTCCCAGAAAGGGTTATCAGGCATTGGAACAGGTTGCCCAAGGAGATGGTGGAGTCACTGTCCCTGGAGGTGTTTTAAAAGACCTGTGGATGCGGTGCTGAAGAATGTGGTTTAGTGGTAGTAGCTTAGCAGTAGAGGTGGGATTGTGAGCTCTGGGTGAGTGGTTAGACTTGATGATCTCAAAAGTCTGCTCCAAGCTCAAAGTTCTATGATTCTATGAACTAGTGAAGGCAATCACATCTCACCAAAGCTTCTGGGGTGTTCTTCTTTTGGCTTCTCCAGAACTTCTGTGCTTTCTTGGCAGAAAACCACCAGGAAGGAAACACATCATACCTCTTCACTCATTCATTGTTTGTTTACCCTCTCAATCACTCAGACTGTTTGACAGACAACTATTTTTGCAATTGATCCTTAACACCCTTGGCTCAAGCACACAGCCCAAATAGCACAAGAAAGGTAGTGGAGTTTAAGGGCCAGCCAGCACCTTCACGGTTGAGGGGCTTGTTCACAGTGTGCTTAGAAAGCAGGGAAGATGAGATGTCCTGCTGCATTTCTGGCATCAGATCCTGGTTCACATTACCCTACATCACCAGTCTAAGCTTTTTTCCACTGTCATTCTAGGTTTTTATTTACACAGTGACCTGGTAAAGTACTTTGCGGCCTATCTTTACAAAGCCTCCATATTTTGCATAGCATCCCAGAAGTGGGCCAGAAAAGCAGAGCCATGATAGACAAGAGAAACACTTAAACAGTCAAATCTCTGGAGCTTTGCTGAAGACATGGGAAAAAAAAACCAAACCTACAAATAACCCTGTTAAACTCACATGCTGTTCTAGGACAAAATGGAACACACACCTCAGCACAAAAAGCAAAGGACTGCTTGAAAAGCTGAAGGTGCACGGAACCACTGTGCGGCACAACCCCCAAGACATCCAGAGGCATTTTAGCTCTGGATGTATGGATGCCTTTTACCTCTGCCTGCATGGAAAGGTGGTAGGCTGCTGGACAGATGACAGTTCATCTCAGCCTCCAGTGGTCCAGCTGTGTGAGATGAGCAACACAGAACCTGACCAGCTTCCAACAGGACCCTGCATAGAAGCACCCACACCACAGCTGAATGCTTCTGGGGCAACTGCTTGCCAGCCAAGGAAGCAGTGTGGAAGTTTCTACCTCTTAATATCACATAGATCAGTTTAGGTTTGCTCTGCTTTGTTACCTGTGGGAGAGGATGACATTTACACACATGCAAAGCTCTGCCCATCGGTCACCTATCTGGAGAACCAATATTCATAGACTCACAGAATGGTTTGAGTTGGAAGGCACCTTACAGATCATCTAGTTCCAACTCCCCTGCCATGGGCAGGGACACCTCCCACTAGATCAGGTTGCTCAAGGCCCTGTCCAACCTGGCTCTGAACACCTCCAGGGAGAGGGCATCCACAATCTCCCTGGCAACGTGTTCCAGTGTCTCATCACTTTCACTGGAAAAAGATTTCTTCCTAATAACCAGTCTAAATCTCTCCTCTTAAAGCTTAAAACCATTGCCCCTCATCCTATCAATACAAGCCCTTGCAAAAAGTCCCTCCTCAGCTTTCTTGTAGACCACCTTCATGTACTGGAAGACCATCCTAAGGTCTCCCTGGAGCCTTCTCTTCTCCAGGTTGAAAAGTCCAAACTTTTTCAGCTTGTCACCAAAAAGGATGTGTTCCAGCGCTCTGATCATCTTTGTGGCCCTCCTCTGGACCCTCTCTACCAGTTCCATGTCCTTCTTCTGTTGGGGACACAACCAGACACAGCACAGGTGGGGTCTCATGAGATCAAAGTAAAGGAGGAGAATCAACTCCCTCGACCTGCTAGTCACACTTGTTTTGATGCTGCCCAGGACACAGTTTGTCTTCTGGGCTGCAAGTGCACATTGCCAGCTCATGTTGAGTTTTACATCAATCCTGACAAAGACTGCACAGATCTGACATAGCTACAGTTCCTCTGAATCCAACATGAGTCTCACTGGACAGTTTCATGGTGAATCTTGGCAAAAGTAAAGCTGAATACAGTCTACAGCATCCACAGAGAAGCCCAATGCTCTACAATGACAACATCTTTCCTACTTGCAGGACCTTCTTGTTCCTTCCTTCTTGGGGACAATCTAATACTGATTTGCATTATGAAGCACGGCTCTAGGCAAAGTGACCTCTAACAAAAGCCTTCATCAACAGAGAAAGATTGACCAAAGCTAGCAAGTCACCTGGTAGCACCTCTCTGTCAGAACAAGTTCTGTCAAGAGTCTCCAGCAAAATTTCCATGCAAGGCAAGGAAACTTCAGAGGCACCATAAGAGATTTAGCAAACAAAAGCATCCAAGTGTAAGCACTGTGTGGCCAGTAAGCACCATTATTAGACTGAGGGCCTGTCACAGATCAGCAGCTCATAGATAAGAGATGTCAAATCAATTCTCTAACAGGTGGTTAGAGCAGAGGAACCATCACTGATAAGAGCAGGCCATGAGGAGGCACAGAACCCAGTATCCATTCATACTAAGCATGCATTATTCTATGCTGAAAGGCCTACATCAGGTCTCCAAGCCACAGCTGCTAGCAGTCCCTGCAGTTTCTCAAGGCAGTCACAGAGAGCCTGTGGACTGCATGGTACCAGAGATGGGAAACACCTGCTGTCATGTGCCTAAGGTCACAGGAAGGACCAAATACTCCTACAACCAATGTTCTTTTAACAGAGCAAACAATGCCACAAAATATTTACCATGCATATATTTGAAGGCAAGCAATGGCTCCCCTTGACAACACAACTTCTTAAGCTGCCCACTTACCCTTCGCTCTTGGTGGCTGGGAGCTGCTTCTTCAGAGTTTCTTTATCCTCAGCTTTCAAGATGCTGAAGCCCAGGAGCTGGGTGGCCCCATATGCTGGGAGGAAGCCCAGCTCTGCTCGGCGGCTCACGAAGCAGTCGGGGTGGTACCAGTTATCTATCATTCCCAGCTGTGGCTTTTCAGGATGCACCATCTTCTTGGAAATTCGGATCTGGCCCTGAGGTAGGTTCAAGTGACACAAGAGCAATCATTAGGCCACTCTGGGAAGAGTAGCAGGTCAACAAGTTAGCAACATGATGCTTCATGAACACCTGTAAAACACCAACAGTTCCTCTGTCAAAGACCCCAACTTTTGTTGAAGCCTTTTCACTGCAGTTCTTCTGCTCTCTTCAATGTTCTTTCTAGGCTGTAAAAATCTAGCTTTTTAGGTAATTTTCTGTTGGAAAAAACACTCAAAACGAGTGATCCTACAGGCTTCACTCCAACTCCCAGTAAGCTTGAACAAGTGGAGGTGTTCAAGGCCATACTCAGGCCTTGAGTAACCTGTAGTAGTGGGAGGTGCCCCTGCCTATGGCAGGGGGTTGGAACTAGATGATCCTTGAGGTCCCTTCCAAGCTTACCATTCTATGATTCTAAGTAAAAGCCACCTCAAGCAGGCAACTCTAAAAATTAACTTTATGTTCCTACCACTCAAATGTCAGTGCTAATATGACCTCATCCCATGCTCCCACTAATTACTTTTCAGACACTCAACCAAGTAGTAGGCTCAAGGTCCTTTCAGAGCGAAATAATTCATGCTCCAACAAAGAAATCTCTCCACAATAGTCACCAATGTTTCCACAGATGCAAGCATACCAGCACTTGACAACTATACCTGACTGACAAGTCTACTCACATCTGTCAGAGGCTCACAATTTCATTTTGCCAACTGTCTTTTGAAGCAGAGCACCAAAACAGTTTCATCACTGATGTTCACTTTCACAGAGGTAATAGAGAAACATTAAGGTTGGAAATGACCTCTAAGTCCAACCATCAACTCAACACCACCATGTCCACACATTTCTTGAACACCTCCAGGGATGAGGATGCCCTGAGCAGCCACTTCCAATGCCTGACCACTCTTTCAGCAAAGAAATTCTTCCTAATATCCAACCTAAACCTCCCCTGGCCCAGCTTGAGGCCACAATGTGGGCACACTGCACACAAACAGAACTGGCCTGGCTGACGAAGGAGCCAACACCGAGCCAACACCTTTGTAGTTCTGCAACAGCAGGAAAAGCTGCAGTCAGTGGTGGCTCTCTTGCCACAGAAATGCTGGCGAGTGGTGTTCCAACCTGCTCTAAGACCCAAGTGAAAGGAAGCATTGGTAGGTTTGAAGAACAGGCTACAATGTCTGAGGGATGCCTTTACTGTTAGCTGCCCAGGACACAACTGCTTCTCAGACACAGAAATATAGGTTCTGCAAGTGCTCTCCATATGCAGGACAGGCAGGAAGCAATTGTAAAAGTCACTGTTAGAACTGAAACTGGTGGGAGAAAAGACAAGAGATGGAGAACTAAGAAAAGCTTTATAACCTTTTCTATTTTCTGTTCACAGCCTTTGCAAGTACTTCTGTTAGACTTGGCATATTCTGCAGCAAAATCATTGAGGCTCTTCTCAGCCTTGCCACCTCCTTCCTGTTCCCCTCCTTTTCCTGGAGAACAAAGCAAATACAGAGTTTGGCTTTAAAAGGCATTCCTTTATTTTCTCATTCTCTGTCCCAGATTGTTAGCAGTCTGGATTAATAAACCTCTGTGTTCCAGCATTTCATTTGTCAAGAATTTGAACACAGAGCAAGTCCACACTAAAAAGCACTTTTAACACAGAAAGAGTTCTTTGCACAGCCAAGTAGCAATTGTACAGGATTGCTTACTTAAAAATTTCAAAACGTTTTTAAAGGTGCACTGAGCTAACCCTTTTTAATTCTTTCCTGAAAGTGAGATCTTGCTGAAGAACTGACTGTAAGCAGTGACAAACAGCTCTGCTTCAATGTAGAACTCCTCTTCCCAACTGCCAAGTCTCTTTTTTTTTAAATTTTTTTTTATTACTACATTTCAACAGGCAGACCTCAATCTAAAACTGCCCAGCATCCTTGGTTTACACAGAGATGCAGCAAGTTTAGTCTGTTCTGTACTTAGACTCTACTCACTTGCTCCCCTGACTCACTAGTTCATGGTGTAGTGACCTCCAAGAGTCACCACCATAACTGCACTGCAGTGAAGGTACCATTAAACCAACATCCTGCAGCAGCATTTGTTGAATACAATATTAAATAACTGAAAATAAAATACACCAATCATGGTGTATTTTGCAAGGCACCTGCAACCAACTTGGTTTTTCCCCTTGTTGACCTAACATGTTGGATCATACTGCCAGAATCCCAGCCCTGGAGCACAGAGATGCCACAACTTTCAGTATCACTAGCTGAAAGGACATGGCAGTCACATAACCACACTAATAGCTCAAGAGGAAGGAGCACAGTTCCAGATGAACCTCTGTACATTTGGAGGCCTCTGCATACCTCCTCCAGGGCCTCCAGTTTCAATGGCTTTCTTGATTTTCTCCTGATCTTCCCATCGGAGCTCAGGGAAACCGTCGATGTCGGCATGGGACACGACTCGAGCCCGCTTCCAGAAGCAGCTGTAGTGGTGCCAATGAGGGATTTTGCCATCAAACATGGGTGACTAGGAAGAAAGCACATTAGGCAAGATGAAGCAACTCAGACAGAATGAAGGGGAAACAAAACCAAAACCACCATTTCCCAACAAAGCCCCAACCAACCAAAATGTGGACTAAAAGGAGTACCTGGGTAAGTAGAAGTGATTTCTGGTTTTTTTTTCTTATTTTTAATTCCCCCCGCCCCCAAATTAAGGCATGGATACTATTTAGGACAAAGTCTAAGAAGAAAATCTCATGTGACAGACAAGCTGCTGGAAAGAGGTCCCAAAGGGAATAGCTATGAAAGGAGCATTTACCTAGCTTAACCAGTTCATCGCCCTGCTGCTTACTTAGCCCATCTGCTTTACTCAAACAAGAAGGTCACAGCCTCAGCATGGCTACATCAGCCCTGAGCAGACAACAAAAGGTTTCTTTCCTTGCAGCCATAAGTAAAGCAAAACAGAGGTTGTGGAAGCAGTAATATGAGTAGCAGCACGTGGTTCATCTGCCAAAATTTCCTTCAAGACAGCTGGAGCACGAGAGGCTGCTGCCCTTGCTCTGCAGGACCCCCAAGCACAATGCTCAAGCCCTTGCAGAGCCACTTCTCAAGAAAACTGTCCATGCCTGAGAGCCTACTTCCAGGCACAAGACAGGAGGTGCAGCTCCAAGGACTGCAGAGTGAAGAAATTCCTTCCTGAGGAGGTTGGAGGAGGCAGACACAAAATTTAAGGGAAATGCAAGAGCCCAATGAAAGTCCTGCATCAGGACAGAAGCATCACAGCATCAAGGAAATGTTTTGGTTGGAAAGGATCTCTAAATTCAAGTCTAACTCTCAACCTAAAACCATCATAGCCATTAAACCATGTCCCAAAGTGCCATATCCACACATTTCTTGAACACCTCCAGGGATGGTGATTCCACCACCTCCCTGGGCAGCCTCTTCCAATGCCTGACCACTCTCACAGGAAAGAAATTCTTCCTAATATCCAACCTAAACCTCCTCAGCACAACTTCAGGCCATTTCCTCTCATTCTATTCCCTGATTCTAGGGAGAAGAGACCAACTCCCACCTCACTCCAGCTTGTATTCAGGTAGTTGTAGAGAGCATTGAGGTCTCTCCCTAGCCTCCTCTTCTCCAGACTAAACAATTCCAGCTCCCTCAGCTGTTCCTCATAACACTTGTTCTCTAGGTCCTTCACATTACTCAAGTCCTCCCTGAAGTGCAGCTACAGGGTGCACTGCCTTGCACCAGCTTTGCCATGGAAGTGCTCTGCCTGTTTATGATTCACATGTGAAGTACCAACCTGGCATTATTCTGATTTCCTATCATACAAAATAACTGTACAGTGGTTTAGCTGCAAGTAATGCACACAAACATGCTGGACTAATACTATTCAGCAGTGTATAATTATTATTACTGCTGATCCAGAATTAACAACCTAGCATTTTACGTATTGTTCATCAACAAGAGGAAGATATCCAGGCTGAAAACATAGCATTTTGTGTATGAATAGAAAGGAGGAGGAAAGGGCTTCAAAGACCACAGAGTGAGACAAGGAGAGCTGGGAGCCCAAATTACAACTAAACCATCAACCAAAGCTGTAAGAGGACATTTAAATTCCCTGCTGGATGCTTTCCATAAGCTAGGATGTGCATTACCTGGTTACACTCACTGTACCACAGCCACACAGCAGCCACCCTGGGCTTGCTCTCCACACACTGAGCATCAAACATTGGTCACTTTTGAGCTCTGGGCCCTAGAACTCCTCAGGACTCTGTCCCTAACACGAAAGTTGTGGGATCACAAGCTACTGGGATGCGTGGAAGGGCACACTGCTGCCACAATCTACAAGACAAGCACAGAATCATAGAAATCAGCCAGGTTTGAAGAGACCTCCAAGCTCATCCAGTCCAACCTATCACCCAGACCTATTCATCAACTAGACCATGGCACTAAGTGCCCCATCTGGGCTTTTCTTGAACACCTCCAGGGATAGCAACTCCACCACCTCCCTGGGTAGCCCATTCCAATGCAAATCATTCTCTCTGTCAAGAACTTCCTCCTAACATTCAGCCTAGACCTCCCCTGGCACAACTTGAGACTGTGTCCCCTTGTTCTGTTGCTGGTTGCCTGGGAGAAGAGACCAACCCCACCTGGCTATGATCTCCTTTCAGGTAGAAGGTGAACGCAGAGAGCAATGAGGTCTGCCCTGAGCCTCCTCTTCTCCAGGCTGCACACCCTCAGCTCCCTCAGCGTCTCCTCACAGGGCTGTGCTCCAGGCCCCTCAGCAGCTTCATCGCCCTTCTCTGGACACATTCCAGTACCTCAACATCTCTCTTGAATTGAGTGGCCCAGAACTGGACACAGGACTCAAGGTGTGGCCTGACCAGTGTTGAGTACAGGGGAGGAACAACCTCCCTTATCCTGCTGGCCACACTGTTCCTGATCCAGGTCAGGATGCCATTGGCTCTGCTGTCCACCTGGGCACACTGCTGGCTCATGTTCAGCTACTATCTACCAGTAGCCCCAGGTCCCTCTCTGTCTGGCTGCTCTCCAGCCACTCTGTCCCCAGCCTATAGCACTGCTTGGGGTTGTTGTGGTCAAAGTGTAGAACCCTGCACTTAGCCTTGTTAAATCTTATCCCATTGGCCTCTGCCCACCCATCCAGTTTGTCCAGGTCCCTCTGCAGAGCCCTCCTACCCTCCAACAGATGAACATCTGTTCCTAACTTGGTGCCATCTGCAAACTTACTGACGCTGGACTCAATCCCCTGGTCCAGATCATCAATAAAGAGATTGAACAGGACCAGGCCCAGCACTCCTCCCTAGGGGACACCACTAGTGACAGCTGCCAACTGGATGTGGCACCATTCACCACTCTCTGGGCCTGGCCCTCCAGCCAGTTCTTGACCCATATCAGAGTGAATCTGTCCAAGCTATGAGCTGCCAGCTTTGCCAGGAGCTTGTTGTGGCAGATGGTGTTAAAGGCTTTGCTGAAGTCCAGGCAGACTACATCCACAGCCTGCCCTGCACTCACCAGGAAGGTAACCTGATTGTAAAAGGAGATCAGGTTGGTCAGGCATGACCTGCCCTTCCTAAACCCATGCTGCCTGGCCCTGATTCCTTGGCCATCCTGTAGGTGCAGTGTGATTGCACTCAAGACGACCTGTTCCATAACCCTGCCTGGCACTGAGGTCAGGTTGAGAGGTCTGACAGTATGCAACCAGTGAGTAGATCTCTGCTACACGGAGCTGTAAGCCCACAGCATGATTTATCTCTGTATAGGAAATGAACCTCCAGGCAAGCTAGATCTTGTTTAAACAACTTTTCTCTGCTTACCTATCTCTAGGACACAGTTTCCTAAACAAACTGTGGGAAAATGAGAGACCAATTCTCTTTCACATTGCATGTGCAGATAAGAGAAACTGCTCAGTTCCTGCTGGAGGTAAAAGCTGAAGCTGTGCTGGTTCTGCGGGGCCTGGGTGCTCACCCTGTGCCAAGCACTGAGCACCTCACTGCCATTCAGAGCCCAGCTAACATATTGGTTTGGGCCTTCCTTTAATTTCTTCTGCACAATTTGTCAAAGACCTTGGTGCACTGAAGGCAGCGCTGAGACTGCTCTGCAGGGGATTTCCCCAAGAGGAAACAAGAGGTTTGGTGGCTCTGGTGAAATCTGGGCCCTCGCGGGGTGGGATGCTCTGCAGCGGCGAGTGACAAGTGTTCCGCTGGCACAAAAACTGGCAGTGGGGAGAGCGAGCCCTTTGCATAAGAGATCAAGCAAATTCAAGAGGTTGTGGGAGGGCAGAAATCAAAAATAAAGAAGAAAATTAAATCACAGATGGTTGATGTAAGACCAGCAGTTCTAGGGAGATGGTTGGCTAAAAGGCAGCAGCTCTGCAAGAGATGCCATGGTCACAACTGTTCCCATCCACCTGCCCTCAGATCATTCAACAAACCCAACCTTACAAAACTAACACCATACACCGTCCCTGCGCTAAGGTATGCTGAGGTCCCACAGGCTCCTAGGCTCCGGTGAGAAGGAAGGACAAAGCCAACAGACATCAGCTTGACCTGTTGGGAAAAACAGGAAAGGACAACACACGTGTGAGGGAGCCGGAGGAAAAGCAGCTGGAGCAGGGGAGGAGGAGCAGAGAGGAGCAGACATCTCCATCGAGAAACAAAAGAGAGAGGCAGCAGGAACACGTGTGAGCAAATGCTGCAGCTTGGCACAGTCTGGTTAACAGGGATGGAGGCACTGGGGAACAAAACCCAAACAGGTATTTCCCTTCCAGGGAGCCAGCTCCAGCTTCCAGCCCAGGCAGACCCGCCAGCCCTGCCCTGGCAGCCAGGCATCCGTGGGGCAGGGCCAGCCCCTCTCTCCTCCCGCAGCCTCTTTGCCCGGTCTCCCAGCACAGCGTCTCCCGGGGGCACAAGCGTGGTACATTCTCCAGAAATTGCTCCTCGAGCGGCTGGGAGCTGCTGGGCTTTGCAGAGCTTTGCTCTAGCGTTTACACCCTACGTCCTTGCTGGTCATCCATAAAGAAACGGATAAATATTTGCTATCTTTCACAGGACACTGTAACACCCCCCAAATTCAGTCTGCTGCTCACCTGCACCGCCCCTTTATCTCCCTTGCTAAAGACAAGCAAAGGGCCCAGCCTGGGACGGCAGTTCCTGGCCCTTCCCTGAGCAAACGTCCCCAGAGTCCCTCGAGAGCGCAGCGCAGGCCTCCCGCGTCGAGAGGGACCTCCTCCCTCCCCATCCTCCCAGAACAGGGTGCAGTTTCACGCTGGTCAAAACACAAGGACAGGGCCGTGGACAATTCCCAGCCTTCCAACACCAGGCAGGGCCCATTACTTGATTTTGCGAGCCTCTCCCCTAAAAGAAACAATTCGAGGACAGCTGACAGCAGAAAACGCCTTCGCATTTCGCCGTCTGACTGCGGTCCAGCTCCTTGTTCCGTGCCCGCAGTGTCTGGGGAAACACCGCCCGGTTGTGGCCAGCCCCAGCCTGGCCACCAACCCTGCGGTAGCTCCCGGTGCTGTGAGGGGAAACTAGGGGTGCTCACCATCCTCAACGTGTGTTTTGCGTCTCTCGTTTTCTGTCTCGCATGCAAAACACGCCCCAAACGGAGATTCCCCTGACCCGGCGCGAAACACCGCGGGTGACGGTCGGTCCCCAGGGCACAGAAAAGCCCGGTCACAGGGCTCGCCTCGCGCCGCTGGTTTCCCCGCTCTCTGCTCGCTGGGTGACAACAAAGAGCCTCCTCGGAGTGAGCGTCTCTGAGCCGACCACTCCTCCGCAATCCGCCGCTAATGCACTTAACGGTGAACTTTGCACCGCTGCCCTTCCAGACACCTTTACAGCCCACCGACAGCTCTCCGAGGACCAGCGCACCACACGCACCCCCCCATCCCACCCCCCCCCCCCCCCCCCCCCCCCCCCACCCCCA
>VWZE01002393.1:20435-89172 GCA_013396675.1 Eubucco bourcierii
AAGCCGAGCGGTCAGCCCCGGCCCAGGCCCCGCCACGCGGTACCTGAACCATAAGGGCCAGGCGCAGCGAGTCCTTGGCGATGCTCTCGCCGCACTTCTTGCAAGAAGCGCGGCCGCTCTTGGCATACTCCGCCCGGTACAGCTTCTCCGCAGGCTCCGCCATCGCCACCCCCGCCGGTGCCGCTACCGCCCCGGAGCCGCTCCGCGCTGCACACCCGCCACACCGCGCTGTCCCCCGCCGCCTGCGGCAGCACTAGCCGAGCGCCGAGCGCCCACCCCCACCTCGGCGACCGGAAGGATCTGTCGCTCGGCTATCGATTGGGTACGCCTGGCGGTGCCCGAAACGTTCCGGTTTGCCAGAGTGTATCAATGGGGGGCGGGGAGCAGCGAGGGTCTCGTGTTGGCGGGGGCGCCGCGGCACGGCCGGGAGGGGTCTCTCCGTCCACGGGACGGCACAGTCCTTTTGCCACCCATTCCCGTATCGGGGTGGATACTTCCGCGGCCCGCGCTGAAGAAAGGGTATCCCGCGAACAACCCTCACGAGAAGTGAACTCGGTAAAAGAGCAGGGGTGTAGATCGGTAAAAGAGCAGGGATGTAGAACGGTAACCGGCTTTTGCCGACGCCTCTCCCGCTGCTCTGTCATCCGCGCCCTCGGTCTGTGCTCTCAAAGCCCGGCACTTTATCCAGCACAGCTCCACAGGCGATACCAGCTCCTGCTGCACCTGCACTAGGGTCAAAACGACCCCAGGCAATGGTCCAGGCCTGGGACAGAGTGGCTGGAAAGCTGCCTGGCAGAAACGCACCAGGAGATGCTGGCTGAACGTGAGCCATCAGTGTACCCAGGTGGCCAAGGCAGCCAACAGCATCCTGGCCTGCATCAGGAATAGTGTGGTCAGCAGGAGCAGGGAAATCATGCCCCTGTACTCAGCACTGGTGAGGCCACAGCTTGAATACTGCCTAAAGTTTTGTGAAGGTTTGGGAGTTCCCCGCCCCCCCCCCCCTTTGCAAAATGACCCAGACTAGCACTCAGTCGGCTGGAAGTTAAATGATGAAGCTCTATTTACAGCTTTGCACAATGTACAAGCAGATATTTACACTATATACAGAATATTTACAGAAATATACAAGTAAAAGGTAATACAGCAACACAACTCCCCTCCCAGAAATCAGAGACCCCAGGAGGGGCTCCCAACCACCCTTCCACCTTCTCCCCAACCCTATACCTTACCCCAGGGTTTGCCTTACGTGCAAGGTAAATTAGGAGGATCGGCCAAGGGGGTTAGAAGAAAAGTGGTTAGTGAGGATTAAACAGCAGAGGAGCCAGAGCCCAGAAGCTGCTAGATCCCACCAGCAGCTCCTGTTCCAGCAAGCGACAGAGAGAGACTGACTTATCTGTTGTTTTGGTTAGTGTTCCCAAACAATTCTCCAGCAAGCGTATGAGTGAAGTAGACATCATGATGTTTTTCTTTCACAGCCTATAGTGTAATTTTCTCTATCAAAATATTCTAATTAGCCTCAAACCAGCACAAGTTTTGAACCCCTTAGTATGAGAAAGACATTGGGGTGCTGAAGCATGTCCAGAGAAGGGCAAGGAAGATGCTGAAGGGTCTAGAGAACAAGTCTTACAAGGAGCATCTGAGAGAACTGGGATTGTTTAGTGTGGAGAAGAGGAGGCTGAGGGGAGACTTCATTGCTCTTTACAACTCCCTGAAAGGAGGCTGGAGTGAAGTGGGAGTTGGTCTCTTCTCCCTAGTATCAGGTGACAGATTGAGAGGAAACGGCCTGAAATTGTGCCAGGGGAGGTTTAGGTTGGAGATTAGGAAAGATTTCTTTGCTGCAAGAGTGGTCAGACCTTGGAACAGGCTGCTCAGGGAGATGGTGGAGTCACCGTCCCTTGAAGGTATTCAGGAAACGTGGACATGGCACTTTGGGATATGGTTTTGTGGTGGCCCTAGGTTCACAGTTGGACTCAAGGATCTTAGGGGTCTTTTCCAACCAAAACAACTCTATGATTATATAAAAGGCCCAGCATTTGCCCCACTTGTGGGACCTGCCCTGTCCTCCAATGCCAAGGCAGGCCTGGCCAGTCACTTTCCTCACCATGGGGGACCTCTTCAGGTGCTGTGGTCTGGAGTAACTCACCCCTCTGAGGAAATGCAGCACCTAGCTTTTGGAACGATACCAGTGAGTCTATTGGGAGCCTGCACAGATGCCTCCTTCCCCTCCTTTCAGCTCCATGTAGAGAGAAAGTGGGGACTTTGTGTCTGGACAGGCCTGGAGTAGCCATTAAATCTTGGCGTTTTGTCTCATACAGCATGTGATATCCTCTAGCATCAGCAGAGGGCATTGGCTCTGTAGCTTCAATGGAGAAAGGAAGAGGAGAACACTGAAGTTCTTGCAAACCTTTGCTAAGTATTTGTAATTACTTTTATAGTGATTCTGGAATTAGGGTTTAACTAAAGTGGGATGTTCAGTCCAGGATGGCCTTCAGACACTTCACAGGTGTCGGTCTGAGCAGCACACTGGCATTCCAGCAAACCTGTGTGGCCTGAGATGTCAGTGCACCTCTAATGTCCTGCTTCCCATCTCCCAGGTTGTAGTGGGTTTGCCATGGGAATCTGCAGTGTTTGCCTTCACAGTGAGCCCACCAACAGCCTACAGACTAGCAGTGTGCTGGGGATGAAATGATGTACCCTGAAAACACCCCTGCAATTTTGGGAGTGGGGAAAAAGCTCTCTGCGGAGCACTAGATGGTGCTGCATACACAGAGTTGGGTGCAGGTACTCAGAAGAGCAGTCATTGTTATTTACCGTTGCTGTCTGTTTCAAGAACTTCTGTAAGAAGGAATGGTTCTGAGGTCGGTCGGCACATTTAATCTCGCACTGGAAAAAAAGTAAGGACCCAGGAGAGCTCGTCTGGATGATTTGACCAGGAGCTGGAGGAGGATGCTCCCCATGCTGCCTGCCAGGAGGTCTTCCCAGTTTAAAGGTCATTAGTGTGGGCTTGCATTTCACCCATGCCAACAAACCTACTTCCACCTTGCTCTGTCCAGGGTTTTCAAAGAATAAAACACACAAATAAGGGTTGAGTCACAAGAACTGTCGTGGCTCAAGTCAATGACCTGTTTAACTCTGCTTCTGCCTCTCCCAGTGACCATCTGCCAGAAGCTGATATAAGAAAGGCCAAACAAGCAGTGCTTGCTCTCCCAAACATTTTCCACCCTCCCGAGATTTGTGGCTTAGGGATTTCCTGCATGTTATTATCATGGAGGGGAATGTGTCTTCAAAGAATTTGTGTCCAGTGTCTCTGAAAATACTCCTTGTTAATATGTTGTTTATTTACAGAGTTAAAGCAAAAGAAAAGTGGCTTCTTGTTAGTGTCTCTTCTGGCCGGGACCATTTTCACTAAGAAGAAAAAGCAGCCCTGTCTAAATAGCACAGCGCTGCTCTGCAGCCTAGAGACCAGCAGGGGATCTGTAAGGTATCATGCAGTCACCTACAGAACCATACACAGACATTAAGGGGTGTGCAGGCATGAAAATCAGCAAAGAAAGTGATGGTAACAAATGGCTGTTTGAAGTTTAGCTTTTTTGGTGTTTGGGTGGTGTTTTTTGGGGGTTTGTTTGTTTGTTTTTGTTTTTTTGTGTGGAAGTGCAAGCCACTAAATTAACATCATGCAAAAATCCAGAGGCATCTGAAGAGGCTGGAGAGCCTTGGGAAGTTCAACAAGGCCACGTGGAGGGTCCTGCACCTGGGTCAGGTCATTCAAATGACCTTACACAAATCTAGACTGTGCAAGGAGTGACTCTAGACCAGTCCTGAGGAGAAGGATGTAGGAAAAGTCAGTTGATGACAAACTCAACATGAGCCAGCGACGTGCACTGGCAGCCCAGAAGGCAGCTGTGTGCTGGGCTGGATGAAAAGAAGCGTGACCAACAGGACAAGAGAGGTGATTCTCCCCCTCTGCTCTGCTCTCATGACACCACACCTGGAGCCTCCAATACAAAGGCATCAAACTGAAGAAGTGCATCCAGAGGAGGCCACTAAGATTATCAGAGAGCTAGAGCACCTTCCCTAAGGGGACAGGCTGTGAGTGTTGAGGCTGTTCAGCCTGGAGAAGAGAAGCCTCAGGGGAAATCTCTGGGTCTGTGTCTCCCTCTCTGGAGATATTCAAAACCTGCCTGGATGTGTTCCTGTGGGATCTGGTATAGGTGATCCTGCTCTGACATGGAGGTTGGACTGGATGATCTTTCAAGGTCCCTTCCATCCCCTGACATTCTGTGATTTTGTGACCTTATAGCAGCCTTCCAATACCTGAAGAGACCTACAAGAAAGCTGGGGAGGGACTTTTTACAAGGGCTTGTAGTGATAGGACAAGAGGAAACAGATTCAAGCTAGGAAAGGTGGATTTAGACTGGATATTAGGAAGAAATTTTTTACAGTAAGGGTGATGAGACATTGCAACAGGTTGCCCAGGGAGGTCATGGACGTTCCTTCCCTGAAGGTGTTCAAGCCCAGGTTGGATGAGGCCTTCAGCAACCTGGTCTAGTGGGAGGTGTCCCTGCTTATGGCAGGGGGATTGGAACTAGATGATCTTCAAGGTCCCTCCCAGCCCAAGCCATTCTATGATTCTCTGAGAATTTGCTTTAGTGAATTATCTTTTTAAAAAGGGGTAGGTGGTTCTTCCATATGAGTGAGCTTAAACACACTGCTGGAAAAGATCAAGCTCAAAGCTCTGTGTGCTTTAACTTTTCAACTCCACTTTGGGTATGTGTACAGGAGTTTGTATGGTTATAACTAGTGTAAGTCTTGCTTTGAAACAGGGATTGTGTGGACAGAAATTATTACATTGTTATGATTCTTTTTCTTGTGATGTGACTTTTTCTGTAGGCAAACTGTCATCCTGATTTGTGGTGTCAGAGCTGCCAAGTCGCGTTAATCCCCTTCATAAATCCATTGATCTCAAGAGATCTGCCTCACTCTCTGTCTTTGTTTCCCCTGTTTGACACGTGGGTCACAATGCATCCGCTCTCCCCAGGGCAGCAGGGCACCAGCAAGTTAGCGTTCATGCAGGGCCCTCAGTAACACAAACAGCACTGAGGGTGCTGAATTTTATTACAAACCAGAGAATGCTCTGGCAGTAGCTGTGAGAAGTGAGATCTGCAAGGCCAGTTTCTTGAAACTGATATTTCGAGAGTCCCAGTATTTGGCAGCTGAGTTTTACCAGTGGCTGCAGCATGATTGGGGCAGCTAAAGAGGAAAATACTTCCATGATTCCGTGCAGCCTGTCTACATTGCTCAGCAGCACAGAATGCCAGGTTGGAAGGGACTCTAAAGATCACCTAGTTCATCTCTTCCTAACAATGTTTCTATCTCAGAGGACTGCTGTCTTTTGGGACCCCATTAGATGACAAGTGGTCCATGGACATGTAAGACCAGAGGTTTGTTTTTCCCCTCTGTTACCAGAGCAGGAATCGTGGGTTACAGCAGCAAAATCCAAATACTGACACTGAGATGCCAAACTGGCTGTTGGTGCTTACAATGTGGTGCTTGCTAGAAAATCCCACATAGTTTGAGTTGGAAGTGATCTTAAAGATCATCTAGTTCCAATTTCCCTGCAATGGGTAGGGACACTCTCTGTTTGATCAGACTGCTGAAGACCTTTATCAAAGTTATTTATCATACCACTGCTCTGAAGTATCTTCACACATGTGGCCATGGCCTGCCATAGCTCACTGTGCTGCCAGCAGGAGCACAGGTGAGGAAGGCTATCTAGTCAAAGGGTCTGATTTACAGGCTTCATCATAAAGGTCAGGATATTTGGTATTTTTCTCAAAGCCTCTGTTTCTGGAGCTATGTGATTATACAGGAATCTCATCTTTAGGATGCCCCTAGCAATTTCAGACTTCCAGAGGCAACCCCCCAAAAAAAACCAGAAAAGAATTAAAAAGCAACCCAAGAAACTTGATGTGAAGAAAGAAACTTGTGACTCCAGGACTTGGACTTCTCCCTGGAGGTGTTCAAGGCCAGGTTGGATGAGGCCTTGAGCATTCGAGTCTAGTTGAGAGGTGTCCCTGTCCATGGAGGGAAGTTTGGAGCAGGTGATCGCTAAGGTCCCTTCCAACCTAAGCTATTTTATGATTCCATAGCAGCTCAAGGAATTGTCTTTTCCTTTATGGGTCATTTTGCATTATATTTCTCTGAAAGCCAGAGGGAAAATTACAGGCATCTATACACATTACATAGTATTTACAATTATATACAAATTAGAAATAATACAGAAATCCAAACTCCCTCCCAGACAAAGAAACTGCCCAGTAGGGGCTCAAAGCTACCTTCTCTACCCTCCCTTTCTCCCTCTACTTTCCCAGACAGGCAAACAAAAGCAACCAGCAAAGCTTAAGTTGTTATTTGCTAGCGGAGAGATAAGAGTAGAGCAGCACTGCAGAACACAGTGGGACAAATTGTTTACTTTTTTGGCTTTTTATCCCTCTCAGCAAACCAAGCAATGATACAGACTTCATCATTATTTTATTTTCACAACCAATGATCTAACTTCTTTCATTGAAGTATTCCAACTAGCCTCAAACCAGCCCACCCTCACATTGTGCTGACAGTACCTCAAGCACTACATCTTGTGGACTGTGTTGCTTTGGACCCCATTTCTGACACATGCTTGAGTTGCTTTACTGCAAGATTTTCACCCAGTTAAGCATCTCATCAAGGGTGAGAAAATATAGGGTATATAGAGGGAACTTCACTGGTTATGGACTGTGGGAGAGTCAGAACTGTTCTTGCTCAAATTTGGATTTGTTGCTAGAGGGAGACTTTATGCAATTTGGCCTTTGATATCTGGCAGCTTGAGAGTTTTGTAACAAAACCCCTTTCAGCACTAGCTTGTTCTGTCTGTAGTAATGATCCGCTGCTTTCATGCTGCTGCAATAATCGGCATGTCTGGTACGACTCTGTTTGCATTCAGGCAATAGGCTACAGGCAACTGCTGCTATGGCTCAGCTGTGTCTTTCTTGCTTATGCAAGTGGTCATGCCATTGCCACCAGGGAGACTATGCCACTGGGAAAAGGATGCAAGATCACAGTTTCTCATAGGGTTATTAAATTGAAGACACTGATGCAGACATTCCCTGCTGAAGAACAAAGACTGCAGGTATCATAACTGAGTTAGCGCTTCCAGTGCTTGGCAGATTCTGATCAGACTCTTACCCTGTTTTAAGGCTGAGCTAAAACTTGCATTACCTTCAGGGAAGTGTGATGCACCTTGAATTGCAGAGAAGGTGCTCCTGGCTCTCTAAGGATGATCATTGAATCATAGAATGCTTTGGATTGGAAGGGACCTTAGAGATCATCTAGTTCCAACCTCCCCTGCCATGGGTAAGGACACCTTCCACTTCCTCAAGGCTCCATCCAGCCTGGCCTTGAACACTGCCAGGAAAGGGACATCCCCAACTTTCCCACAGGTAACTGAATGTCATATTGTCTCTCTGAATAAATCAGAGGGCTGATCTTCCTGTCTAGGCATTCTAAACATGTTTTGAATAGCTTAATAACTTCCCATGACTCCTCTCTCCTAGGTGATAATTAACATATGCAGAATTCAAAGTGTTCCCATATGACAGAGGTGAAGTTTTGGTGCTCAGAGCTGATTTCCTTCTCAGCCCAGTTTTGCTTTACAGATGAGCACAGAGCTCTCTGGAAAGCAGCTCTGATGGTTCCTTCATTCTTTAGAAAGCTTTAAATAAACACGGGGTTTTTTTTCCCCAGCTTTCCAGATGCCTGGGAAAATTAATGTGGGAAGATACAAGGAAGGAAAGGATGATAGAAGAGAAGCAACATTTCAGCCTGACTGGGAGCTTAACTGAGCAGTCTTCTCTCTGCAAATTCAGTGGTAACCTAATAGTGATGTGACTTAAAACATCCTGAGTCTGGGGAAGATCATAGTCTGAAGCCAGTATCAGAGAGCTGAGTGCAGCCACAATACTTGCTATAGTTAGTATCTTGGTGCTTGCCAGGCTCTGAGGTTATTCCCTCTGACATTATTCCTGTGCCATTATCCCTGTTTTACAGTCCCCATGTGGCAACTGAGACACAAATGACTATTTGATGAAATTAGAGAGCGGGAAATTAAGGAAGGCTAAAAGGAAATTTGTTCTCATGGCAGGTTAATTAGTAATGCTGAAAGAAATTATTTAGTGCTCTCCTAACTGAAAATGTTGAAAGTGACATAAAGCATTGAGCTTTTGTGGCTAAACCCATGCCTATTTAATGATGGGCACAGGGAGACGTAACATAGAGAAGAGGTGATCCTCAGTCTCACCATGGGACCTTATCATAGAATGGGTTGGGTTGGAAGTGACCTTAAAGATCATCTAGTTCCAACTCCCCTGCCAGGGGCAAGGACACCTTCCACTAGATCGGGTTGCTCAAGGCCCTGTCCAACCTGGTCAAAAACACCTTCAGGGAGGGGGCATCCACAACCTCCTTGGTTGCAGTGTCTCACTGGAAAGAATTTCTTCCTAATCTCCAGTCTAAATCTCCTGTCTTCCAGCTCACATCCATTCCTCCTCATCCTATCACTACAAGCCCTTGGAAAAAGTCCCTTCCAAAGCCTTCCTTTGAAACACTTGGTCCAGTGAGTTGGAGATTGATGAGTGTTTGTCAGATGGGCAGCTGTGGCCCATTCTTGATTTCTGCTACCTGCCAACAAGAGATCAAATGCAAGCAAAAAAGCTGATTTTGAGTCTCCCAATCCTGAGTTTATCCCACAGCCATTTGATTATCATTAGACACAGTTCATGAATCACAGAACACCATGCTGGAAGGGACCTCAAGGATCATCTGGTCCACCCTTTCTTGGCTAAATCATGGGCTGGAAAAGATGTCCAACCAAATCTTAATTATGTCCAATGCTGGGGAACCCACTGCTTTCCTGGGGGTATTCCAATGGCTGATTGTTCTCACTGTGAACATTTTTCTTCTTCTGTCCAGTTGGAATCTCCCGAGGAATAGCTTGTACCTTTCACCCCTTGTTTTTCCCATGTGACTTTTTGCAACAAGGCCATCTCCATCCTCCTGGTAGCCACCTTTTATGTACCGGTACATGGTAATAAGGTCACCCCTGAGCCTCCTCTTCCAAAGGCTGACCAAACTCAGTTCTCTAAGCCTTTCTTCATATGGCAGGTCTTCCAGTCCTCTTATCTTTGTCCTACTAAAAATAAACTTTTGGAAGGACATCTGATGTATTTCACAAATCTGCAAAACACTCAGCCACTAATTCAGGTGCCTTGCATTTATTTAGGGTTCTAATTCTAGAGATTCCATTGACACAATTTATTCTGGGGAGATCAGACAGAGGGGAAAGGCTGGAAGCAGAACCCAAAAGTCCTGATGTCTGTTCTCTGATCAGTGTTGCTCTAATCAGAGCACACCAGGTACAATCAGATTAACGTTGCTGGCACTCTGCTTATAGGCAAACTCTACAGAAAGTGCACCAGAGAGCTAAAGCACACAAGACAGGGATCATATATGGCATGAATTAAAGAAAGAGTGACTGCTTTGATAAACACATCAGTCCAGCCAAAGGCAACACATTTCTGAGGAAGATTTTAGTTTTCAACAAAGCTGCAGCAACCTTGCCAGTGGAGTTCACAGAGAATTAACAGCACTGGTAACTGAAGTCATTTCTTTACTGTGTGAGGGCAGCACAAAGCCAGTTTTACCACCAATACATCTTATTCCTGGGCACACCAACCACTTGGTAGGAGCAGGACAGGTACCAGTCCATCTCTGTGCTGAGGTTGTGGGCTGTGGTGCTGAGAAATGGACATAACCCCTCTGCAAGTGGCTGAGACCAGGTGCCCAGTCCATGAGGCTCAGCACATGTTCAGCTGCTGGCAGCTAATTTTGGGTAAAATCAACATTCATTTACAGTTAGACTCAATGATTTTGGAGGTCTTTTCCAACCAAAACTATTCTATGATTCAACTACCCATGGAGAGCTTACATGGCCCTGACTTCTCCCAAGTAACTAGCAATAGAATGAGTGGAAAGGGGCTTAAGTTGTGCCAGGCAAGATTTAAACTGTATATTAAGAAAATTTTCTTTATTGAAAGAATGGTAAGGCATTGGAACAGGCTGCCCAGGAAAGTGGTGGATTTGCCATCCCTGGAGGTGTTCAAGAAGTGTGTGGATATGGTATTTCAGGAGATAGTTTAGTGGTCCTGGCAGTTGGACTTGATCTCAGAGGTCTTTTCCAAGCTCTGAACACCACTGAGGCAGTCCACTGCTGCAGAAGGTAATGTAGAGGACAAGCAGCTCTTGCCTGTCTTGATGCACTGGCAGCAGCTGCTGCTGCAGAGAAACCAGCTTTGTCATTTCTCAAAGTGGAGGGTTCCAAGCTTGCTCACTGGGTCTTGTTTACAGGTATTTTGCCTTATCTCTGCTTTTGCTCTGTCTGAATAAGGGAGTTATTCCCACCTGTCCCAGAATCAGCTTTGGCAGAGGCCTCATTGCTATTCTGAGCCTCCTCAGCTCATGTCCCCTCTGCTGATCCCATGGTTTACACTTACATTTCACAAACTGCTTTTGGAAAGCATGGTCCTCCTTTACAGTGCCTCTCCTAACAGAATCAGCTGGCTGCAGGGACCAGTGCTGAGACCCATAATCCTCTGCTTCCCTGAAGGACTGACAAATCAATGACCTCTGGAGGAGATCTTGGAGTCCTATGGTTTTCCTCTTCCCAGGGCTGCATGTGGAGTTGCTAATTTGTTGTCTTGTGCACGCTTATCTCAGTGGCTGCTCATTAAGTGAGATCTGTTATCATTATTGCTAATGGGAAGAAATGCTCAGGCCTCCCACTGAACTGAGAGTCTGTAGGAACAGGCAGGATGTGATAAGTTTCATTATCTCCTTCTCCAACAGCAAGAATCAAGTGACCAAACCCAGCAGGGAACATGCAGCAAGGAACTTGCATTTCCCAGCCAAGGGAAAGCATATGGAAATCAATTATCTAGGGCATGAAACACTCATGGTTCTCCCAAAGGAAAATGCTGTTTAATTTAATCGTTCTGCAGCTAGTCTTAATTAGTTACCATGCGTCATATTTCTGTTCACATCCAAAATAGGCCAGAGTCTAACAGGGTTTGCTGCTCAGGACAAAGATTTTCTAAGTTAAAAAACATATACATGTAGAGAGAAAGCAGCACTTTGGTTTGTGCCACATTTCATGTGGCATACCTTTCATACTGTCTAACACCTCAGAGGTCAAAGCATCTTGGTCAGTGAGGACCACGGTGAGAAATAGCTGCTCACAGTTGTTCCTACCTGCATAATCCAGATTCAGAAAAGCAAATGGAGCCCAGAGCTGCTCTGAGAAAAGTTTGGTGTCATCTGTGCTGGTCATAGCCAATCTGCAATGTCTGGCACATGCTGGGAGAGAAGTCATGAGAGGGTGGGTGATGGTGATGCCATGGTGAAGCACCCAGTGCCATTTGATTAAAAAAAACTCATCATGAGCCAACTGTGTCCTGGGCTGCATCAAAAGAAGTGTGACTAGCAGGACAAGGGAGGTGATTCTCCCCCTATGCTCTGCTCTTATGAGACCCCATCTGGAGCACTGTGTCCAGTTCTGGGAACCTCTGGAGAAGAGAAGGCTTTGAGGGGACCTGATAGTAGCCTTCCAGTATCTGAAGGGGGCCTACAGGAAGGCTGGGGAGGGACTATTGACAAGGTCTTGCAACGACAGGACAAGGGGCAATGGGTTTAAACTGGCAGAGGGGAGATTTAGACTGGATGTTAGGAAGAAGTTCTTTACAGTGAGGGTGGTGAGACACTGGAACAGGTTGCCCAGGGAGGTTGTGGCTGCTCCCTCCCTGGAGGTGTTCAAGGCCAGGTTGGACGAGGCCTTGAGTGACCTGTACTAGTGGGAGGTGTCCCTGCCTATGGCAGGGGGTTGGAACTAGATGATCCTTGAGGTCCCTTCCAACCTTACCATTCTATGATTCTGTGATTCTATGAACCTCAACAAGAGAAGGACACAGCACTGTTGGAGCAGGTCCACAGGAGGTACAGAAAGATAAGCAGAGGTCTGGAGTATTTGGGCTGTGAGAGTTGGGGGGTCTGAGTCTGGAGAAGAAAAGGCTCTGGGGAGACCTCAGAGTAGCCTTCCAGTACCTATTGGGGGCCTACAGGTACTGGAAGGCTGGAGAGGGACTTTTTACAAGGGCTTCTAGTAATAGCTGGATTGATTGATTGATTGAAGCTGGAAGAGGGGAGATTTAGACTGGATATTACAAAGAAATACTTTCCAGTGAGGGTGGTAAGACACTGGAACAGGTTGCCCAGGGAGGCTGTGGATGCCACCTCCTTGGAAGTATTCAAGGCTAGGACAGAGAGGGCCTTGAGCAACCTGGTCTAGCCAAGCCTCCTGCCCTCCCAAGTCCTGATTCAGCAGTGTTGCTGAACTCACTCACGTGCATGCATCTTCCATGCCTGTTTAAAGTTAAAGACACACTTAACATGCCTTGTTGGATTCTCAAACCTGACACTCAACCTGTATCTTCTTCATAAGATTGCAGTTATCTGGTAAGGTGATACTAGCACCCAGAAGGGTGAGCTTCAACTGGAGAAATGACTTACTAGACAGCTCTTCAGATACTTGAGACTACACTTCCCTAGAGACTTATGTTTCTTTAAGGTTTCCTGTTTCACAGATGTTACTCTTATGATCCCAGATTGATGCCACAGCCATGAGGTGATCAATGCAGAGAGCCAAATTTGGAGCTGACCTCAAAGTCTGAACACATTGACAGAATTGCAGCCTTATGCTCTGTGACTCCTTAGACCAACCAGTTTTAAGGAGATCTGCATTCCAGAACTTAACATCACATATCAGATCCACAAGGAAGGACAAAGGGCTATCTCAGATGTGACCACCACAAGGCCTCTTACAGGCTTTTTCAAAAGAAAAATGGGACAATTTCTTTAGAATCTTCCTTGGAGAGGAGTCTCTCTTTGGCTTTTCTTTGTAACAGATCTGGCTTGAATACTTTGATCTGTGCAAGGCTCTTGGATCAAACATAATTTAAAAGTAACTTCTGTAGGAAAGGTCATCATCACTTAAAGATCATCTGAAGCAGCAGCTCAGAATGATTTCCCTGGAGTTGTAATTTATAAAGTCTCAGTCTGGATAAACAGTCTGCAACTCTGCCCATCTTTCATGTTTATGTGACTCAAATTCTGTTAATTGGGAGTGTTTAGAGGAGACAGAGCCTGACCTTTGGAGAGGTGTACAGCAGAAGAATGGAATGCCACAGAAACAATTTGCAACAGAGATTATGACTTTGGCAGCAGCAAAAAAAAAAAGGATTATGGAGAGTCTGCTATTCAGTGAAACCTGGAGAGGCTGGAGAACTGGGCTGAGTGTAACCTGGTGAAGTTCTACAAGTCCAAGTGTAGAGACTTGCACCTGGAGAGGAATAACCATACAGGCCAATGGTATCCTTAGGTACATTAAGAAGAGTGTGACAAGCAGGTCAACTCTGCCCTAGTGAAGCCACATCTGGAGTACTGTGTCCAGTTCTGAGCTCCCCAGTTCAAGAGAAGTGGGCAACTACTGGACAGAGTCCAGCAGAGGGCTATGAGGGGACTGCCTGAACTCATAACCAGAGCCATGTTGCCTGAAGGAACTGGGCTACCTAACTCCAGAGGTTTCCAAATGCTTGTTTGGACATCTTGTTCAGAGGTGAGGAAGAAAGCCCATTGAAGGCAACATCTTTAGCTTGCTTTACAAGCAGCAACAGTTACTGCTTTTAAGAGGATACAAAAGTCCCCACACTTTGATAAAATATCTTTCTGCTCTTTTTTTAGATCCTTTGATCTTCATAGTAGGAAAACCAATGACAGGAGCTCAGGAACTCCTACCACAGCCTGCAGCTGTGGCCATGTTACTCTGTCTAAGCAGGAGAGGCATGGAGAGCCAACACATTCTTGCTGGCTGGATCAAGTTCATAAGGTAGACTCTACATGAAGGTATTACAGCACAGGGCACTAAGGCTGAGCAAAACAGCCAAAAGAATAAATCTCTTGGTGTTTGCTTCCTCAAAGTAGCTAGTGGCACACGCATATCTGAGGAGCAGCTGAAGGAACTGTGATATTTTAGTCTGGAGAACAAGAACCTAAGAGGAGACCTCATTGGTCTCTACAACTCCCTGAAAGAAGGTTGGAGTGAGGTGGGGGCTGGTTTCCCTATTATCAGGTGACAGAATGAGAGGAAACAGCCTCAAGTTTCCCCAAGAGTGGTTTAGTTTGTATATTAGGAATTTTTTTGTCACTGCAAGAGTGATCAGGCATTGGAACAGGCTGCCCAGAGAGGTGGTGGAGTCGCCATCCCTGGAGGTGTTCAAGAAATGTGTGGACATGGCACTTTGGCATGTGGTTTAACTGTCATGGTGGTTTAACTGTCATGGTGGTCTTAGGTTGACTCAACGACATTAGAAGTCTTTTTCCAACCAAAATAATTCTGTGATTCTATGATCTGCCTCCCCCATCTCACCATTCAGAGTGTGGGCAGGGATACTGGAGCATAAGGCACACTGTAAGGCTCCACAGCTGGCCATTTCCTGGGCCCTGGACCAGCACAGCAGATGAACTGCTAAGGAAAAGTTCTATCAGGTCTTTTCTCTGTGGTTTCTCACAGCTGACCAGTCTCACTTTCCTACTGGGTGTGGATGAGTGGCTCTCTGCCATTTCTACCTCTGAAGTAGCTATGTTAGAGCTTGGATCTTTGTTCTCATTCCTTCTCACTGGAAGTCTGGTTTCACCAATATCCCTGCTTCAAGTCACAGTGGCTGATGCACAAGACTTGACCCTGTCTGCATTTCAGCATCCCAAGACTGCAAAGTCTGCTTCCTCTTTGTATATACAAAGTGCAGAAGATGTACACATAAGCTTCCTAACAAGTCAGGGCCCTGGGAGAAGCTGCAGCTTCCCTCATGCTGCTGCACTAAACTAAACAATTGCTCAAGGCTGATTTGCTAGGCAGTAGCAGAGGTCTGACTGGAAAAGCAAGTGCCCCATTCTGTGCCTGTGGCTAAAAGAGGGGGCTGCCAGGCTTGAAGGGGCTAAGGATGCTGGTGATTAGCCCTCCACACCCAAGTCTTTGCTTACTGTCTGGAGAGCAGCTGGTTCCTGAGCTCTCCCACCACCAGCAGGACACTAGCTCACATGCTCACTTAGATCAAGAAGTGACTTAACTTTGTGAGCATCACCTCTACCTACAGATGCTGTGATCTGTGTTTTATCCATTTGCACTTAATGAGTGTAAAACATCACTCTTAGCACCAAACCAAGAGATTCTACTTCTCCATCTAGTGAATCTTGTCCAGAAGACTCAGTTCTAATACAGTATTCCTCCTATGTTAGATATAATGGGTTTTGGAATGAGAAATTGTCAGCCTTTGACTTCTAGCTCAGTAGTAGCAATATGAAATAGTGAGAGAATAAGACAGTAACAGAAAAAAATATCAGGAGAGGAACTAGAAGGAGGATAAAAAGGAACAGAGTAAGAACATAGAGAAAAGAGAAGGAAAAGGAGGAGGGAGAACCTGAGATCCAGAGATGGGCTGCAGAGCAGCACTATCCCGTATTAGTGACAAATCTGAGTTTGGGCTTCAGGCTCTAGGAACTCCTCAAGATCTGAGCCCTACTTTTAGAATCACAGAATCATTAAGTGTGGAAAACACCCCTAAGATAATCGAGTCCAACCTTCTACCCAACACCTCATAACCACTAGACCATGACCCTAAGCACCACATCTACTTGTTCTTTGAACATCTCCAGAGATGGTGATTCCACCACCTCTCTGGGCAGTCTGTTCCAATGCCTGACCACTCTTTCAGTAAAGAAATTCTTCCTAATATCCAAACTAAACCTCCCCTGGTGCAGCTTGAGGCCACTACCTCTTGTCCTGTCGTTAGTTACTTGGAAGAAGAGGGCAGTGCTACGACCTCTTTTCTGGTAGCTCTAGAGAGCAATAAAGTCTCCTCTCAGCTTCCTCTTCTTCAGGCTAAACCACCCCATCTCCCTCAGCCTCTCATAAGACATGCTCTACAAACCACTCACCAGCTATGTTGCCCTTCTTAGGACATGCTCTAGCACCTACATGTCTTTCTTATACTGCAGTATAAGACACAGTACCTGAGGTGTGGCCTCACCAGTGCTGAGGACACTTTATGGCTAGTGACAAGTTTTACAGAGAACCAGAATGAACTCTACATCTGAATGCAACTTGACTGTAGGGAAAAGTGCCCGTGAAGCCAGACAGAAAGCTGGTGTGGCCTGTGCTCCAAGAGAATTTTTTTGGATAGGATGAAGCTCAATTCCATTGGTAAAAATCCTGTGGATTTGTGCAGAACAGACGGGAGAGGTATTGCATAAGGACTGGTTCCTGTGCTCTTTGATTACTGCCTATTAGCCTTTATCTCAGCCTCTTGGAAACACCAACTTTCTATCAAAAGGAAATGTCACTGCTTTAGTTAACACACTTTTTTCTTTCTTTTGCAAGAGGCTCTAATTGACTTTTTTTTTTTTTTTCCCCTCCAGTTGAGAAGAGCTTTAAAAAGGAATATTTAATGTCAGGCATTAAATTTTCCATATTGGCTTGCAGAAGGACTCTCAACTTGCAGAGATGCTCGTCAAGAGAAAGTGCAGAGCAGAGGGGAACAATCACAGCCCTGGACCTGCTCACTACACTATTTCTAATCCAGGCCAGGATGCTGTTGGCTTTCTTGGCTGCCTGAGCACACTGCTGGCTCATTTTCAGCCAGCCAGGAGTCAACAACCCCAGGTCCTTCTCCACCAAGCAGCTCTCCAGCCACCCTTTCCCAAGCTGTAATGTTGCACGGAGTTGTTGTGACCCAAGCGCAACACTTAACACTTGACCTTATTGAATCTCAGGCCCTTAGCCTCAGCCCTTCTATCCAGTCCATCTAGGGCCCTCAGCAGAGCCCTCCTGCAGTTCCACATGCCCACCCAACTTGGTGTCATCTGCAAGCTTACTAAGGGAGCACTATACCTCCTTGTACGAATCATTGATAAAGGTGTTAGAGATTCTCCCAGTCCCCAAAGCACATGCTGACTAACCCACAGCACAAGTTTTGCTGCTGCAGACAGACTCTTGCACCTTCTGGCAAGGCAAATCAAACAACAGCCTGACCTGCAAAATGCCAGATACTTATCATCAGCTCCCTGCTTTGTCTTTAATATAAAACACCTGAATAGACTCCCCAGGGAGGCAGCTGAATCTCTCAGATGCTGAAAAGATGCAGAGATGTGGTGCTGAGTGACATGGTTTAGCTCCAGATTTGGTAGACCTAGAGAATGGTTGGACTTGATGATCTTGAAGGTCTTTTTCAGCTGAAAAAAGATCCTATTGTTCTTCTCTGGCTGCCACCGCAACCCTCATCCTGCAGCAGCAAGCCTTATGTCAAAGGCTGCTGTGTCACTCTGAGACTAGAGCCTGTGCCTCCCTGGGAACTCCTCCCAAGTGTATTTTCAAGAATCCTGGCTATATGAATTGGTTATTATTAACAGCACAATATATTTCATGGGAAGGCACAGACCCTCCTCATGCTTGGAGCCTCAAGTGGATTTTGTGGAGGACTACATTCCACAGTAAGAGTTTGGCAGATGGGAACAGATCACACTGACTTGCTGAGTATCTTGCCCACCTCCAGTGATGTTTCAGGAAAAGGTCTTGTGAGCTTAAAGAAGCTATAGCAATGCAAAGCACTACCAAGACATTAGGTAAGACAGAGGAGTAGTCAAATTCTTCTCAGAATAGGGGCAAACAAATGTTAATAAGATGCCCCAAGGTTATATGCCTTCCTGACTTTGCCTTAAGGTCAGTCTGTACTGTAAAGTCTGAAGATTTCCATCTACATTAACAATGGTAAACACTGCTTTCAGCCAGGGTAATGATCTGATCCTTCCTGGTAATCTCCTAACCCACTTGGTGCCTGTGCAGATCATGAAAGTAGCATCTGAGTACAGCTAATTACTAAGAATAGCCCTGTTTGCAGCAGCAGCAGCAGGGCTTCTTTCAGGTTAAAAATACTGCTTTAGGATGACTTCAGCGGAGAGCTGCCACCTGTGCGTGCTGCCAGAGTGAGTGGGACTGCCTTATTCCTGGATGGGATTTCCTCCAGCACGCGACATGACTTGTGGGTCCCACAGCTCAGAGGTAGGTAAGCTACGAGATCTAACGACCCGACTGCAGTAAAAACCCAGCATCTTGTGCCTGTGGTGTCGTCTTCACGGCTCTGCATGCTTTGAGTCCAATTTAAGGACATAAAGAAGCAGAATCGTTTTGGACGAGGAGGAAAAAAAAAGGCCTTTAAGATCATCGAGCTCAATCACTATTTAACAAGTCTGGTGCTAAACCATTTCCCTTAGCATCACAATATCACAGATGCATTAAGGTTGGAAAAGACCTTCATGATCACTGAGCCCAACTGTAACCCAACTGCCATGACCACTAAGCTGCGTCCTGAAGCACCACATCTACACATTTCTTGGACAGCTCCAGGGATGGTCACTCCACCACCTCCCTGGGCAGCCTGTTCCAATGCCTGACCACTCTTGCCTCTCACAAGGTTCAACAAGATCAAGTGCAAGGTCCTGCGTCTGGGTCAAAGCAATCCCAAGCACAAACATAGGCTAGGCAGTGATTGGCTGGAGAGCAGCCCTGAGGAGAGGGACTTGAGAGGAGAGGACATGAACCAGCAGTGTGCACTTGCAGCCCAGAAAGCCAACCAGATCCTGGGCTGCATCAGGAGAAGTGTGGCCAGCAAGTCGAGGGAGGTGATTCTCCCTCTCTACTCTGCTCTGGTGAGACCCCACCTGGAGTACTGCATCCAGTTCTGGAGCCATTATTATAAAAGGAATGTGGACGTGCTGGATTGTGTCCAGAGAAGGGTCACGAGGATGCTCAGAGGGCTGGAGCTGCTCTGCTATGAGGACAGAATGAAAGAGTTGGGGCTGTTCAGTCTGGAGAAGAGGAGGCTCTGAGGTGACCTTATTGTGGCCTTCCAGTATCTGAAGGGGGCCTACAAAAAAGCTAGGGAGGGACTTTTTAGGCTACCAGGTAGTGACAGGACTAGGGAGAAAGGAGCAAAGCTGGAGGTGGGGAGATTCAGACTGGACATGAGGCTCTCACTTCAGCATGAGTGGTGAGAGCCTGGCATGGGTTGCCCAGGGAGGTGGTTGAGGCCCCATCCCTGGAGATGTTTAAGGCCAAGCTGGATGAGACTCTGGCCAGCCTGATCTAGGGTAGGGTGTCCCAGCCCATGGCAGGGGGTTGGAACTGTATGATCCTTGTGGTCCCTTCCAACTCTGATTGATTCTATGATTCTTGATTCTATGATTCTGTATCTCACAATATTTTTATTTCCCTCTGAATCAGCAGATGCTGGGCTGTGAATACAAGCTTTGGTCTGAAGAGCAGTATCTTTGGCCCAGCACCACAGCTAACCTAAGCACCAGCACTGTCCCTAGAGAGTGTGGGTCCTGCAAGCCCAACCCATGGAGCTGTCACTGGAAGAATGTTTACCTTGGCTGCTCAAATGTGCCAGCCAAAAAGACAAGTTAATGAAAAGGTACCAGACCCAGAGGCTATACTCTGCCCTGGTTCATTAGATCTAATTTTGTTGGACTGCTTTGCAGAATTAAAGGACAGCCTCAGCAAGGCAGCAATGTGTCACCAGCTCTGGATTCTCCCTGTCAGGTAACAGCTGGAAGTTTTTTCCTCACAGAATCACTGAAAACATCTCTTTGGAAGAGACCTCCAAGATCATCCAGTCCAACCCTCGACCCTGTACTGAAGTGCTGACACAAACCCTAAGCACCACTACATGAAGGACATTGAGTTGCTGGAGCATGTCCAGACAAGGGCAATGAAGCTGGTGAAGGGTCTAGGGAACAGGTCTGGTGAGAAGCAGCTGAAGGAACTGGGGTTGTTTAATCTGAAGAAGAGGAGGCTGAGGAGAGACCTCATTGCTCTCTATACCTCTGTGACAGAAGGTTGGAGTGAGGTGAGGTTTGGTCTGTTCTCCATAGCATCAGGTCACAGAACAATAGGAAATGGCCTGAAGTTGTGCCAGGAGAGGTTTAGGTTACAGATTAGGAAAAATCTCTTTGCTGCAAAGTGTGGTCAGGCATTGGAACAGGCTGCCCAGGGAGGTGATGGAGTCACCATCCCTGGAGGAGTTCAGGAAATGTGTGGCCATGGAACTTTGGGACATGGTTTAATGGCCATGGTGGTCTTAGGCTGACAGTTGGATTCAATGATCATAGAGTTTTTTTCCAACCAAAACAATTCTATGACTCTATGATTCTAGCAAGTAAGTTTGACGAGCATATCAGAACATGTTTGAGAGCCAGGGGCAAGCAGCTCCCATCTGTCCTGTGCCTAGGGTGAGCTCAGGTGTCACAGACATATCCCTCTTCCACATCATGAAGATAAGCCTGGGAGCATCTGCTCATTCTAAGGGTTTATGAAATATTTCTGTTCTCTGTGTTGCTCCCAGGAAATCCAATGGACTCTTACCTACTCTATCCTATCTTCAGCTAAACCCAATGACATTTGTTGCTGCTAGCTGAAGACAACAGCTACCCAACCTGGGTACTGCAGGAGCACAAACCAAGTCTGCTCCTCTCTCAAGGACTGCTTCTCCAGATTTAATATACAGAAATGCAAACACCTAAATTGTAAATCTCAAGAGAGGAGCTCAAGTGGGAAGATGGAGATTCTCTTTGTACAAGGAGTGCCATGGAGAAGACAAAGGGCAATGGTTACAAGTTACTCCTGGGGAGATTCCAACTGGTATCCAGAAGAAAATTTTTCCTCATGAGAACCATTAGACAGTGGAGTCATCTCCCAAGGGATGTAGTGAATTCCCCTACAGTGGGCAGGTTTAAGGCTCAGCTTGGCAGGGTTCTGGGCCTTCTCATTTCAACTAAACTATTACCTAGAAAGGTTTGGCCAGATGAGCCTTGAGGTGCCTTCCAACCTGGCATTCTGTGATTAATTTAGTCCCAGTCCTGCCTATGCACATCAACTCTGCACACACTCTCTCCTTCCTCTCCTGCCTCTTGAATGTTCTGTCACAGTAACAGCCTCATTGGGTCATAGCCCAGCCATGTGGCACTGTTGACAGTAATTTCACACTCCCATTTCTGCTACAATGGTGCAATCACATCCTGGCTGCCACAAAAGATGCAATGCCAACAAATCAAGAGAGTTGATTCGTCCACTTTGCTCTGGTGAGTACTGCATCCAGGTCTGGAGTCCTCAGTATAGGAAGGACATGCACCTGATGAAGCAGGTCCAGAGAAGGGCCATGAAGATGATCAAGGGGTTGGAACATCTCTACTATGAAGACAGGCTGAGGGAGCTGGGGTTGTTCAGCCTGGAAAAGAGAAGGCTCTGTGGAGATCTAATAGCATCCTTCCAGTACCTGAAGTGAGCCAGCAAGAAGGGTGGAGAAGGGCTGTTTACAAAGGCCTGCAGTGATAGGACAAGAGGCAATGATTTCAAACTAGAGAAGAACAGGTATAGATTGGATGTTAGGAGCAGGTTCTTTACTACGAGAGTGGTGGAACACTGGAACAGGTTGCCCAGGGAGGTGGTTGGGGTCCCATCCCTGGAGATACTCAACATGAGGCATGATATGGCTCTGGGCAACCCCATCTAGCTGAGGATGTCCCTGCTGAGTGCAGGGGGTTTTGACTAGGTGACCTTTGGAGGTCCCTTCCAGCCCAGAGCATTCTATGATTCCACGACAAAACCTGTTCTAAGTGTCTCTGGGCTGACCAGCTCCCCTAGCCCCCTTGTTACAGGAACATGTGTTTTGGGGCTGAAGAAAATTCTCCCCACTTCAGTCTGGGCCTGTGGTCTTCCATGATTCATAAAGCTGCTGATGGAGCCCCAGAGCAGCATCCCAGCGTTGTCCTGTGTTTTTGAGGGTGGACAGTTCAGCTTTCTTGACTGCCTTAAATAACAGACATGCATCATTCACATCCACCTTGAGCATCACTCAGTGTTTGCCCACAGCTGGAACCTGCTCTGTCCATATTGTCTGTCTCTTTCTCCCTAAAATTACATACCCTGTATAAGTCCACCTCATCTGCTCCAGGCTACCACGCCCCAGTGCAGTCTGGCAATGTGCTCTGGTCCTGCCTCTCTCTTGGTGCACTCAGAAGAGCTTCCTGAGGGTCAGGACTTTTGTTTAGTTTGCTGAACAACACAGCAACCTCACAAGGGAGTTTCATCAGTTAACTGTGGAAAAAATATTATTAGAGAAGATTTCAGCCAGCAGATAAAGGCGATTCTGCCATTTGAGTCTGCTCTGCTGAGGCCTCACCTAGAGTAGTGTGTCCAGATCTGGGGCCCCCAACACAGGAAGGACATAGACCTCTTGGAACGGATCCAGAGAAGGGCCATGAAGATGATCAGAGGACTGGAGCACCTCTGCTTTGAAGAGAGACTGAAAGAATCTGGGCTGTTCAGCCTGGAGAAGAGAAGACTCTGGGGAGACCTTAGTGCTGCATTTCAGTGTCTGAAGGGGATCTACAGGAAGGCTGAGGAGGGACTGTTTAGAAGGGCTTGTGGTGATAGTTTGAGGGGGCAATGGTTTTAAACTAGAGCAGGGTAGACTTCAGTTGGGCATAAGGAGGAAGTTCTTCACAGTGAGGGTGGTGAGAGACTGGAACAGACTGCCCAGAGATGTGGTAGAGGCCCCCTATCTGGAGACATTCAGTGTCGAACTTGATGGGCCCCTGAGCAACCTGATCTAGTTGGAGATGTCCCTGCTCACTGCAGGGGGCCTGGACAAGATGGCCTTAGACAGTCTCTTCCAACACAATGCAATCTGTGATTCTTTGAAGATTTCATTAACAAATAAATTAATGTGTTCCATCAAGGGATGGAACATTTTTATTAACAGAAGCTTCATTTCATGTCAGCTTCATGGACAAGTCAAAAATCATTAGGATCTCGTTTGCAGAGAGGAAAATCAAAGCCAGGAGCTCACTGCATGTCAGCTGCAGAGGTCAAGACCACTTGACTCTCAGTTCCTTGCTCCAGCTTCTGGCTGAGCCTCCTTCTGGTGAAAAATCAATTGCATATGTGCTATATGAGATGACAATATTATGTAAGTACAAAGTAGTAGGATTATGGGTGTGGGGGAGAAAGATCTCCAGGGGAGAGGGGACATTTTGCATCAATCACTCCCTCCCCCACAGCCACCCACCAACTGCAGGGATTTTGCAGAGCACTGAAGATGTTCTTGTTTGGTACATCTTAATCTGTTTCTTACTCCATAGCATTATGATAGGAACAGTATTAAAAAAACAAAAAACAAAACCAAAAAAACAACAAAAAGCAGACAACAGTAATTAGGGACTGTGTAACCTGCAGAGGAGCTACACCTTGCAAATGCACTTCAGACACCGTGGAGGAAGCTGTAGCTGAGATGTGATGCCTCATTTCACCCCACTGGACAGTAAGTGGGGCAACTACTAGGACTGTATTTAAAATCTGTCAGCAATTGGAGTGCAAAGCAGAGCAGAGAAGCCTGGGAAAGGGCTATGGAAATAAGAGATGAGATACTGAGATTGCACATTTTGACAGGAAGAATGAGAAGAAACAAATCCTGTTCAAGAATGAAGAATGTGTTCTCAGTGGGCTAGAGGAATGGTCTTGGTTTGTGGCACTCCAGTAAAATCCTTGGTGCTAGAAGTTAAAGTCATGAGCCAGATCTTCCTCAACGGAACAGCCTCTGGAGGAGGAGTTCAAGAAATGAGTGGACATGGCACGTGGGGATATGGTTTAATAACCTTGGTGGTCTTAAGGTTGATGGTTGGACCTGATGATCTTAGAGGTCTTTCCCAACTGAAACAGTTCTATGATTCCATGCAAAGCCTTCGGTAGTGCTGACCCACAAGCCGAGCACCAGGACAGCACACAATGTACCCCAGGCCCTGCCCACGTTTCTAGGAGCCAAAGACAGGTTTGTGTAGCTCTGCTCACTCTCACGCTGCAGCTCAATGTGAGCCATGAGGCTAAGTCCCCTCTGCAAACCTGGCAGATCTGGGGGCTGGTCTCAACAGAAGCCCAGTAACAGACCAAGCTGCCAGCACCCCATCTCCTGTGCCAAATATGCTGCAAGGGCAGGAAGCAGGCTTAGTTACAGGCTTTGTCCATCTGCTTCCAGCAGTTTGGTGCTGAAAAATCAGGCAAACATCCTCCGAGCCTGTGCCAACAGCACATAGCACAGTAGGGATAACAAAGGATCAAATGAAGGTATGCAGGCTTCAGCCCCACTAACCACAGAGGGAAGGCTTCCTGACCCACCAAGAGAGAAAAGGAGTTAGACATGAAGTCTGGAGTGGCATCCAGAGTGCATGTGTGCACTCTGCCATCAAAAAAAATATCTTCCCAGATTGGCAAGTTGTGCCAAGGAGAGGTCAGGTTGAATATTAGGAACAATTTCTTTCTATAAAGAGTTATCAAACCTGGAACAGGCTTCCCAGGGAAGTGGTGGAGTCACCATCCCTGGAGGTATTTAAAAGATGTGTGGATGTGGTGCTGAGGGCTGTGGTTTAGTTGTACTGGCTTAGGAGTAATGGTGGGATTGTGAGCTCTAGGTGAGTGGTAGCACCAGATGATCTCAGAGGTCTCTTCCAGGCACAACAGTTCTATGATTCTAAAGTATTCCTGGTTCTGTGCCTGTGGAGATGGATAGCTGACTGCCTCAGAGGCAGCAGCAGTAGCAGCCCTTCCCAACTGTCCAAGCAAGCACTGCAGTCCCAGCGGGCTCTCTCAGGCACAACCTGGCCAGGCAGCTCTGCTTCTGACACTGCAAAGGACTGAGCAAAGAAAACACTTTCATATGGTTGGTCCCTAGGGACTAATGAATCTTCACCCTGGTGCCACTGCACAGCAGGAGGGAGTTGGAAGTTACAAACACGTAGGTGGCTTCTAGCCATGAGCAAGAGAGAATGGGAAATGCCAGTCTGCCCTTGGAGTGATTAATCCTGCAACATCACCAGCACTTGCTTCATCCTAAACAGGAATGTGCTTTCTTTAATTAACATCCATTCCCATTAAACCTGCTGGCCCTGATTAAATCCAAGCTGTCTCTCCATCTTTCTTGTCTCTGTGGAAGGAGCTCGGTGCCACTTCTGTGCCACTCTGAACGACCAAAGAGGCCTCATGCTCTGCAAAGGTCTGACACATCCTCCTTGAGGTGGCTGGCACACGGTTGCACAAATAGTTTCTGCACTGACTTTCAGGTGCTCAGCCTATCCATACCTTTCTGACAACTTCACAGCAAATATTAAAACCTTCCCAGGCACCTGAGGTTTGAGGCTTGCAAAGCTGCCAGGTCTTTCAGTCTGGATCCAGTTTAGGGCTTTTACATCCACTTCTTCATGCCACCAATGCAAGGTGCAACAAAAATAGAGTAGCTTTGGTGGGGGGATTTGACTTAATGATCCCTGGGGGTCCCTCCCAACCCCTACCATTCTATGATTCTACAACTGGGTGAAGTGCTTTCATCTAGGGTTCTTCAAACCCTGTAATTGCATATCAGTCAGTGGGCTTATACCAGGAATGGCCACACCCCACATGTGAGTCAAGACACAGAGGGGCAGGCTTGCAATGTGTTGCCTTAAGAAGCTCCAGTTCCAGTGAACAGAGCTGGCTTCTCCCACCACATCAGCATCTCAGCAAGTCTGCTGATGATATGAAACTGGGAGGAGTGGCTGATACACTGTAAATCTGTGCTGCCATACAGTGAGATCTGGACAGGCTGGAGAGTTTGGCACAGGGGAACCTATTGAACTTCAACAAGAGTAAGTGTAAAGTCCTGCACTTGGGGAGGAACAACAACACACACCCATAAAGATTAGGGACTGACCTGCTGGAAAGCAGTTCCATGGAGAAGGACCTGGGAGTCCTGGTGGACAGTAACATATCCATGGGACAGCAACGTGCCCTTATGGCCAAGGCCAATGGTCTCCTAGGTGCATCAAGAAGAGTGTAGCCAGTAGGTTAAGGGAGGTTTTCCTCCACCTCTGCTCTGCTATAGTGAAATCACATCTGGCGTATTGTGCCCAGTTCTGAGCTCCCCAGTTCAAGAGGGACAGGGATATACTAGTGAGTGTCCAATGAAGGCTATGAGGATGATTAAAGAACTGGAAATTCTGTCTGATGAAGAAAGGTTGAGAGACCTGGGGCTGTTTAGTCTAGAAAAGAAAGAAGACAGAGGAGATCTTCTTAATGTTTACAAATATCTGAAGGGTGGTTGTTGAAAAGAAGGGGTCAGGCTCTTTTCAATGGTGTCCTGTGATAGGACAAGGAGCAATGGATACAAACTTGAACATAGGAAGTTCCACCTCAACTTCTTCCCTGTAAGGATGCCAGAGCACTGGAACAGGCTGCCCAGGGAGGTGGTGCACCCTCCATCTCTAGAGGTTTTCAAGACCTGTCTGGACACTTTCCTATAGGACCTGCCCTAGGTGACCCTGCTTTTACAGAGGCGTTGATGATCTCTGGAGGTCCCTTCCAACTCCTACCATTCTATCATCTCACTGATTCTAAGCCCATCACTCCTCAGGCAGCAGGAGACAACACTTTTGTGGCTGTAGCCCTAACTGGCCTGACTCAGGGTGGTTCAGTGAATCAGTGGCAGAGCAAGGACTTGAATATGGGCCTCCCAAAGGTGAGACAGGTGTGTTTGTGAATGTCTAGCTAGCCTTCTCTTTGTATTTTGCTGTCTGATCCCCACCAGCTTGAAGTCCTTGCAAAGTTCTACTCAGTGTCCCTCAATGCAAAGAAAGAAAAGTCCAAGATGCGTTCTTCTGTAACAGTTCAGTGTTCAACTCTGCTAGATAGTGAGGCATTGGAATCATCTCCCAAGTGAAGGAGTGGGTTCCCCTACACTGGACAGTTTTAAGACTCATCCTGACAGGCTTCTGGGCCATCTCATTTCAGCTAGATTGTTACCTAGAAAGGCTGGACCAAATGAGCCTTGGCGTTCCTTCCAACCTGCCATTCTATGATTCTGCTGTCCCTCAAGTCAGTGTAAATCCAGGAACTTACTTTGGCTTGCTTAACCAAAGCAGGCCTAAGGCCAGGGGCAGATGTGAATCCAAATACAGCACTTTCAGGCCTGTTTCAGTTCATTTGAGCTGGCTGATCTATTTCAGTGTTTCAGAAAGAGTTGGTCCTCCTCTTGGTGCAGTAGGAAAGGAAACAACTTCAAAACATTTCCTTCCTTCATGTAAATAAGCTGCAGTTGCAGCAGTTGATGGAAGCAGCATGATTGCAACTGCATTTTATTTTAGTGAGTGTACTACGTGGGCCTCAGAGAAGGAGAGAGTATGTATGGTGCAGACTAAGAGGAGAATCTATGACTATTAGTCCCTAGATATATGCTTCGTTTAGAGTTAAGCCATTTGCTCAAATATATTGTCTGGGTATTTGCTTGAATGAAGATGAGAATTAGTTTGGCTCCATTCACTTACTGGTGTTCTAGAAAATTAAATTCTTGGGGTATGTTTGCAAAGACACAATACACTCTAACCCATGCAAGTGAATCCAGAACAAATACCAAAATTCCATGATCAATCATAGAATGGTTTAGGTTGGAAGTGGCCTTAAAGATCATCTAGTTGTAATCCTCCCCACCATGGGCAGGGACACCTTCCACTAAAGCAGGTTGCTCAAGGTCCTGTCCAATCTGTCCTCAAAAACTTCCAAGAAGGGGGCATCCACAACCTCCATGGGCAATCTGTTTCAGTGTCTTACCACCCTCACTGGAAAGAATTTCTTTCTAATATCAGTCTAAATCTACCCCTTCTCTAGGCCAAAGCCCTTCTCCCTCATCCTGTCACTACAAGATCTTGTAAAAATTCCGTCTCCAGCTTTCTTGTAGGCACTCTTCAGGTACTGGAAGGTTGCTCTAAGGTCTCCCTGGAGCCTTCTCTTCTCCAAGCTGAACAATCCCAACTTTTGGAGAAAGGAGACAGGAGAAAGGAAATTTTTACTCCCTCCATGAAAGATTGTTTATAAAGACCTATGGGAATAGGATGAGGGGCAATGATTTTAAACTAGATCAGGGTACATTTAGATTGGATATTAGGAAGTAATTCTTTACAGTGAGGGTGATGAGACACTGGAACAGGTTGCCCAGAGAAGTTATGAATGCTTCATTCCTGGAAGTGTTTAAGACCAGGCTGGATGAAGCTTTGAGCCATGTGGTCTAGTGAAAGGTGTCTCTGCCCATGGCAGGGGTGGGTAGCAACTAGATGCTCTCTAAGGTCCCCTTCCAACTCAAGCCATTCCTCAGTTTGAAGAAAAGCAAGCAACAACTGCCAGTTAAACTAGTAATTTTCAATTGAGCAGTCAGCTTACAAATAATATCATTCATATCATAAATAGTTTCCTCAGCAGAGAAGCAGCAATTGGAAGGGTTATGCAGAACAAAATCAAGTGTATAAGTACACCAAACTACACACTGAAATATTTCCTGATTTGTATAGCTTTCAGTTATACTTTCCAGAAGTTAATAACTCCTTCAGGGAATGTTTTCAAGTGCCGTTTGCACTTGATAAGCAAATGAAAGCCTCATTTTACTTACTCACAGAGCACCTATGAGGTGGGTCAACCTTTCCACACTTACATGCTGTTAGGGTTGCTTTTTCCTTTCCCATTGTGATGGTTTGGGCCCCCCACTCTATGAAAATCACCCAGACTAGACTGGAAGTTAAGGACTGAAGCTCTATTTACAACTTAGCACAATATACAAGGATATTTACAGAAATATACAGGTTAAAGGTAATACAGAAACACAATCCCCCTCCCAGAAATCAGAGTCCCCAGGAGGGGCTCCCAACCACCCTTCCACCTTCTTTCCACCCCTCTACCTTATCCCAGAATCTGTCTTATGTGTAGGGTGAGTTTGGAGAATCAGCAAGGGGGGTTAGAAACGGAGTGGTTAGTTTGGTTACACAGCAGAAAGGCCAGAAGACACAGCAGCTCCCTGAAAGAGTGAGAGACTCTTTATCTTAGCTATATTTGTGTCCTTGTTCTTATACATCTCAGCAAGCCTATGAGTGAAGTAGACATCACCACTGTTTTCTTTTCGTTAAAATATTCCAATTAGCCTCAAACCAGCACACCCATCTTGTCGTTCGAGAGGCTCAGGCTCACATTGCTAAAGCCACACCATAGGTCTCAGAAGAAAACAGAGCTGTAGTGACTGCTGCTTCAAGCTGGTGGCCTATCAGCACAACTCAAGTCCAATTCCCAGTCACACATGATACTTAAATAATTAAGCTCTCCTATTTCCCAAAGAATTACCCAGCTGTACCTGGTTTGGGGTGAGCTGAAGTTAATCCTCCTCAAAGTATCTTTCTAGTGCTGTGCTTTGCAGTGCTGTAGCTGAGTGTTGGTCACACAGCAGTGTGTTGGTTACTACTGAGCCGAGCACCCAGGTTGTGCTTTTCCAACATTTCCCTGCCCCGAGAGTCTGAGGGGACACAGCTAAGCCTGCTGACCCAGACTGGCCAAAGGGATATTCCATACCACATGATGTCAGCTCAGATATAACACCAAAGTGAAAGAAGGTCCCAGTGCCCTGTTTTTCCCCGAGGTAGAAGAGCAAACAATGCAGACAAGCCTCCAAGCCCATGCTAAGCAGCAACAAGAAGCCAGGGCAGTGAGAAGGCAGCAAGAGAGTGGTCTCTGGGGCAGCTCTGTGATGCCATCCCTGGGGTTGGACACAGACTGGCCAAAGGGATATTCCATGCCATATGGTGTCAGCTCAGATATAAGAACAAAGTAAAAGAAGGAAGTGTAGGGAGATTCACCCATGGCATCTGCCCATTACATGCAGAGAGCTCTGCTTCCCAAGACCCAACATCATCCTGCTCACGGGAAGCAGAGACTAACATCTCCCTCTCTGCCTTCTCTTCCCTGTGCTCTATTGCTTTGCCTATCATTATTATTAAATTGCTTCTATCTTATCACTGTCTTCTGCTGTATTTTCCCCTCTCCCCTGTTCATCTAGGAAGGGGAGTGATAGAACAGCTTTGGTGGGCACTTGGCCCCTAGCCATGGCTCATTCAGAAAAGGGCATTTTGCTTGTGGTAACCACACATCAGTAATCTCAGTTTCCACAGTACTGCTGCTTTCCCACTCTCAGGAAAAGGTCAGGGTGGGAAATACCACAGGAAAACTATTCCCAGCATGTGCCAGCTGCTAGGTCACTGAGCTCCATAGCTCAAGCTAACCAGTTTTCCCTGTGATAAACAACTGCTTGGAGATGTCACTGCAACAATGATCTGCACTTCAGGGCATAATTTGCTGCAGAGATGATTTATTCTTTGAGAATCACCTTGTTATTATTGCAATTAAATTGTTCCTACCTTCCAAACACAGTGGTAGCTGAAGGCTCTCTGCTAGCATTCCTGCTAGCAGGCAATCTCACCGCAGCAAAAGCACATCCATTTAAGAGCTGTGGCTTTTCATCAGAGACTTCAATCTCCTGAAAATGGATTTGCAGAGCAGATTTCCACCATGGCTCTCTCTTTAAACAGAGGATTGCTAGGGGAAGTAAAGACCTTTGCAGGTAAAGCAGTAATTATTCACATGCCCTGATAATTTTGTCTGTTAGAGCAAAGTACTTGAAAATTATAGTATTTTTTACTATAAGAATGAATTTAAAATAATTCTAAATTAAGATAAATTAGGGAAAAAAATCCCAAGGGATCTGAAATCACAGTCTGTCATAGAATGGGTTGGGTTGGAAGAGACCTTAAAGATCATCTAGTTCCAACAACCCCACCATGGACAGGGAACCCTCCCACTAGACCAAGCTGCTTAAGGTTTCATCCAACCTGGCCTTGAACGCTCCCCCCAGGGAGGGGACATCCACAACCTCCCTGAGCAACCTGTTCCAGTGTCTCACCACCCTCACTGTGAAGAATTTCTTTTTAAAACCCAGCTTAAATCCACCCTCTCTCAGCTTCAATCCATTCCCTCTTATCCTATCACTACAAGTCCTTTTAAAAAGTCCCTCCTTAGCTTTCTTGTAGGTCCCTTTCAGGTACTGGAAGGCTGCTGTAAGGTCTGCCTGGATGGGAGGAAATGCCCTGCAATTGTGCCAAGGAAGGCTTAGAGTGGATATGAAGAAAAACTTTTTTCCTTCAAGAGTGGTCAGACACCAGAACAGGCTGTCCAGGGAGTCACTGTCCTTGGAGGTGTTTAAAAAATATGTGGACATGGCACTTCAGGGCATGGTTTAATGGCCATGGTAGTCTTAGGTTCATGGTTGGATTTCATGGTCTTGAAGGTCTTTTCCAACCAAAACAATTCTATGATTCTAGGAATGTTTGTTATTGAGGTTAACTATGAGACCTTCTGAGATTAGGTGTGATACATATGTAAGTCTAATTATTTTAACAGACTGTCATATAGCACTAATATTGCTATTTAGTGACATTATTTTTCCTAGGCTATTTTCAGTAGCATTTCCAATATATAACTTGGATTTGAGTATTTAAATTGTGCCAAATGACAGGACTAGGGGCTCATCAGGACACTGGAATATCACCAGTGCATTTTATCCAGCGTGGCAGACATGACATCAGTGATTTAGTGCAGTGTTCTGCATTACAATGTACCAGTGAGAGCTGTGATCTTGTCAGATCTCATAAACTAAACAAGGTCAATCTTTGGATGGAAACCTTAGAAGAACACCCACATGCTATGGGAAGTAATATTTCACCTTCTGAATCATCCCTCTTATTCTTGAGTCATTTCCATAGCAGTTTAGCTCGGTGCTTGGGGTTCTTTGCTGAGAGTTATTATAGTTACTACAGTTATGATGATTCAAAAGCTGCTCAGAGGGAGTCCTTAACCATTGGTGGTTATTGAGGAGCTCAGAATCAGTACCCCACAGGAACAAAACTATGTTTATAGGTATTCTGCACTGGTAGCAAGGTGTACTTTATCTTTGAAATTCCTGCCAGCAGTTTCATTTGGATTCAGTATTTTTGTCCTTTGTCTGCCTGGAACAATGTCTAACTGCTACAGGTTTTCTTTCTCCCAGGCACCTGTGAATAACTACTGTTAGGAGAGAAACAAATTCTGACCATTCAGCAGCCTCCTGCAGTTTCTTCACATACCTCTGAATTTGGCCCTAAAAGACTTTGAGTTTTGGACACTGCTGAGCACTAGTTGCAAAACACTCAGCACCTTCTCCTTCCCCCAAGGGTATTAAGATCAGGAGAAGGTGCCCTCAGAAAGAGATGCTTCATCCCTAAATGGGTGGCACTCTGCACATGTTCCTGGCATTTAGTATCATAGAATGGGAGGGGTTGGAAGAGGCTGCCAGAGATCATCACATACAACCCTCCTGCCCAAGCATGACCTCCTAGAGCAGATTGCACAGGAACACATCCAGAGAGATCTTGAAAGTCTCCAGAGAAGGAGACTCCACAACCTCTCTGGGCAGCCTGTTCCAGTGCTGCAGCACCCTCACAGTAAAGAAGTTTTTCCTGATGTTGAGGTGGAGCTTCCTGTGTTCCAGTTTATGTTCATGGCCCCTTGTCCTACCACAGGACACCACTGAAAAGAGACTGACCCCTTCTTCTTGATACCCAGCATTCAGATTATTTATAAACATTAATAAGAACACCTCTCAGTTTTCTCCAAGCTAAACAGCCCCAAGTCTCTCAGCCTTTCCTCATAAGACAGAAGTCCAACTCCTTAATGAACCTCTTAGCCTCTAACCAGGGTCTGAAGGCTCAAGTGCATTTTGAAAGTGAGATAAGCACTTGGGGCCCCTGCTATTATCACAGAGGTGGGCTTCAGCTGACACATTTCAACATGTGCAATTTCATGTCTAGAGCTCAAAACTTTCCACACAACACACATTTTTATGTGGAATCTGGATTTAAGGATCACCTTTATTTCCCCACATTTCTAAAGAGCCCTAGTCACCTTTCTTGGCTTTCAAGGAGTAGTGCATCATTTGGCCACAACTACTACTACTACTTGTTGCTTTAGTAAGACAGATCATGGAATCATAGAATGGTTTAGGTTGCAAGGGACCTCAGAGATCATGTCCCCTGCCATGGGCAGGGACACCTCTCAACTAGACCAGGTTGCCCAAAGCCTCATCAGTCTGTCTTTGAACACCTCCAGGGAGAGGAGTGTATCCACAACCACTCTGCAATTTATTCCAGAGTCTCATCACTTGTACTGAAGAACTTCTTCCTAAGATCTCATCTAAATTTACTCCCCCTCAGCTTTAAACCATTCTTCCCAGCCCTGTTGCTAGACACCCTTACAAAAAGTCTCTCTCCAGTCTTCTTGTAGGATCCCTTCATGTATTGGAAGGCAGCTATAAGGTCTCCCTGAGTATTCTCTAAGATGAGCATCCCCAGTTCTTGCAGCCTATCCTCATAGGAGAGGTGCCCCAGCCCTTCAATCTGTGGCCCTCCTCTGTATCTGCACCAACAGCTGTGTCCTTATGCTGGGGACACCAGAACTGTATGCAGTATTCGAGGTTGGGTCTCACAAGAGCAGAGTAAAGGGAAAGAATCACTTCTCTTGACCTGCTGGCCACTCTCCTCTTGATGCAGCCCAAGGTCCAAGTGGTAGCCTTCTTCTCCTAAATGCCTCTAAGTTGCAAGAGACATGTTCTCTTCAGTCCATTCAGCGCTTTGATAGGAAGAATTAAATTTTTCATGCACAGAGCCACTTATAATTTAATTTTAGCTTGTATGTATGGCACAGTTTTGTCTGGGGAGCCTGATGCTGCAGTGTCTGTAATTTAATATTTCAGGAAGATTAGGATAAAAATGGTTTGGAGAAGCTCTATGACAGCTTCATTACTTAGTTCTCTTTCTAACAGAGTCACAGAATGGTAGGGGCTGTAAAGGGCCTCTGGAGATCATCAGGTCTGACCGCCCTGCCAAGGCTGGTTCACCTAAAGGAGGTCACACAGGAACACACCCAGGCAGGCTTGGAATGTCTCCAGAGACAGAGATTCTACCACTGCTCTGGGCAGCCTGTTTCAGTGGCTCCATCACTCTTAAACTAAAGAAGTTCCTCTTCAAGTTTAGATGGAACTTCTTGTATTGAAGTTTGTGCTTATTATCCCTTGTCCTGTCACTGGGGACTTTCAGTATTTCTAAGCATTTAGGAGGTTGTCCCTCAGTCTTCTCTTTTCCAGACTAAAAAGACCCAATTCTCTCAATCTTTCCTCATAAGAGAGATGTTCCAGTGCCCCTCAGCACCTTTGCAACCCTTTTCTGTACCTCCTCCAGCAAGTCCCTATCCTTCTTGAACCAAAAAGCCCAGAAGTGGATCAGTATTTTAGATGGGGTCTCCCCAGGGCAGAGTAGAGAGGGAGAACCAAAGCTAACTCAGTCTTCTTGCTTCCCCCCAGAGACACAATAGCTTTTGGGGGTGGGGTTGTTTCTGATTCTATCAGGGATCTTCCCTCAGGGACTTGCCACTTCCCTCAGTGATGGCTACTCGACCTATTTCAGGTATGAGAGTGTACCAACATAGATATTTGGGGGTTTGGACTGACCTAAAGAGGTCAGTTGCAACCCCCCCACCATGCACTGATTCTGTGACTGTACAAAATGTAAGATTTCTGCAGTGATCAAAGACATGCTTGCAGGAGTGACTGTTTCTTTATCATACTTCCCCTGAAGAACCTCCAAGTGTTACCAGTGGAGAGCCTGACAAAGCTGTGTTTTTGAAAAGTTGTGAGACTGAGGAAACATAATTGCTTATTTATGTAAGAACTGTTTGTTGCAGCTTCTGTTACCTTGCTGTCTAACACAGATAATGCCTGTAGCTTCAATTTCACAGCTCAGCCTCACCACTATAAATTGTTCCCCAGGACTTTTTAATTGCCTTTTGTAACCTGGCATGAGTGGTTGGAATGCTGCCCTGGGTGTGCTGCTTGACAGCTGGTTGACTATGAGCCAGCAGTGTGCTCAGGTGGCCAAGAAGGCCAACAGCAGCCTGGCCTGCAGCAGGAGTAGTGTGGCCAGTAGGACATGGGATCTGATTGTCCACCTAGAGTCAGCATTGGTGAAGCTGAACTTTGAATACTCAGGTTCAGGTTTGAGTCCTTCACTACAGGAAAGATATTGAGGTTCATGTCCAGAGAAAGGCAACAAAGCTGGTGAAGGGTCTGGGGAACAGGTATCTAGAGGAGTGTCTGAGGGAACAGGCATTGTCTATGCCTGGAGAAGAGGAAGCTGAAGGGAGACCTCATTGCTCTCTACAATTCCCTGAAAGGAGGTGGGAGTGAAGTGGAGATTGGTCTCTACTCCCTAGTATCATGTGATAGAACATGATGAAATGGGCTGAAATTGTGCCAGAGGAGGTTTAGGTTGCATATTAGAATTTTTTTTTTTTTTTTTTTTTTTTTTTTTTTTTGTAACTGCAAGAGTGGTCAGGCATTGGAACAGGCTGCCCAGGGAAGTGGTAGAGAAATGAATGATATCATCACGTGAATGCTTTGTATGACACAAAAGCAGCTGCAAAAGTCACGATGCCTGAGTGAGAGATCCCTTTTTACTGCAACAAGCAGGCATGAGCTGCATGCACACACAGACTGTGTTCCAGCATCAGGCAGAATGAGCCCATGTCAGTCACTTTCAGCAGTTCACTACAGAAATTAGGAAGGAACAGTTACTGTTTGAATAAGCTGGGAGCACGACCAGCGACTTTCCATCCCCCTGATCACACACAGCTCATGAAATCATTCCAGGTGGGAAAGCCCTCTAAGATCATTAAGTCCAACCATTACCCAACTACCAAGTCTGATGCTAAACCAGGCCACTCAGCATCACAACTCTGCCTCTTAAACAACTCCAGGGATGGGGGTTCAGCCACCTTCTTGGGAAGCCTATTCCAGTCTTTAACAACTCTTTCAGTGAAGAAGTTTTTTCTGATATCCAACCTCAACCACCCCATGGCTTTTGAGGTCATGATGTCCCTTTCAGCAATCAGCAAATAGGGCATTGGGACTGGCACAAATGAAGTCTGAATCTTTTAGCTCAAAGGCTTATGCCAAAAACTTAGGTCTTAAACTGTTTAGAATCACAGAATGGTTTAGGTTGGAAGGGGCCTCAAAGCTCATCCAGTTCCAACCCCCCTGCCATAGGCAGGGACACCTCCCACTAGAACAGGTTGCTCAAGGTCTCATCCAACCTGGCCTTGAACACCTCCAATGAGGGAGCAGCCACAACCTCCCTGGGCAACCTGTGCCAGTGTCTCACCACCCTCACTGTAAAGAACTTCCTCCTAACATCCAGTCTAAATCTCCCCTCTGCCAGTTTAAACCCATTACTCCTTGTCCTGTCATTGCAAGACCTTGCAAATAGTCCCTCCCCAGCCTTCCTGTAGCCCACTTCAGATACTGGAAGGGTGCTATAAGGTCTCCTTGAAGTCTTCTCCTCTCTAGGCTGCAGAGCCCCAACTCTTGTAGCCTGTCCTCATAGCTTCTACCCTGTGTATGTACTTAGGACAAGGAGCCCCAATCTGAGTGGGGCCCTAGAGATTAATAGAATAATAATAATGTTGTGACTTTCAAAGATCTGTTGGTCCCAAGCTGAGAAAAAGAAACTGCCAGCTCACAGTCCCTCTCCATTAATCTGGAATACGAAGTAGCAATGATGACAGCTCACCATCTGTTCAGCAACTGACAAAAAAGGCTGGAGGATCTCAGTCTATTTCTTAGCAGATGTCAATCCACAGCATCCATATCCACTGTGGGGGTACTCATTTGTGTGGAGAAGGCAAGATGCAACACGGGGGCTGCCTACACATTGCTTTGGCACATGTGTATCTGTAAGTCCCTTCTTGAAGCAATCTAATTTTCAGATTGCCTATAGGCCTATGGGATGGGTACAAGATGGAACACAGGAGGTTCCACCTCAATATGAGGCGACTCTTCTTTGCTATGAGGGTGCTGCAGCAGGTGGCCAGAGAGATTGCAGAGTCTCTTTCTCTGGATAATTTCAAGACCCATCTGGATGCATTTCTCTGTGGCCTGCCCTAGATGATCTGGCTTTGATAGGGGGGTTGGACTCAATGATCTCTGGAGGTCCCCTCCAACCCCTAACACTCTGTGATTCTATGTTTCTGTCTTCCTGAAATGACTGCAACAAATCAGACCTTCCCTTCCAACCCCTAATGTTCTGTGACTCTGGCATGTCCTGCTGACACAACAAAGAGCACTGTAGTAATTTGGATCAAACTTGAGCCACGTGGCAGATTGTTTCAGAGCCCCCACTGATAGACATGACACCCCTTTAATCATACCTATGAAAGGCACTAACAGGCAAAGCTCTCTAATAAATGATTCCTGCTCTAATAGCCTGTTAACATTGCAGCTGTGAATTTTTTCTGCTAGATGCATTCCCCTCACCCCAGTTACATGTTCCTCCTCTCTACCTGTACTCTGTACTAACTTCTTGATTCCACTTCAAAGAGCCAAATAACATTGCACCTGCAAGTCTTAGTTCTTTTAGGGGTCTGCATTCAGATCTTCACCAGTCTGCTGGCTGTACAGCAAATTGTTAAGGTGTCTCAATGCTTCTGTGTTTGGTAGAGCCTCCCAGTGTGCTATGGGACAGGAAGGCAAGTTGATTTAGTGGCTTTGGCACCAAGGCCATTCCAGTCAGCAGGTGTTTGTGTTAAATAAAGATCCATGAAGCTGGCTGCCAAAGAGCTGATGGAGGGAGTCTTGAGAAGATAGGACAGCCCTGTTTTAGCTAAAATTGATGAAGCAAGGCTCAAATAACAGAAAAACCCAACTTCAAAGCAGATTCTGAGGGCTGGGGTGCACAAGAGAAGACTTTTGCTTAATTTTAATCATAGAATGGTCCAGGCTGGAAGGGATCTCCTAAGATCATTCAGTCTAACTCCCTCTGCAGTCAGCAGGGGCATCCTCAACTAGATCAGGTTGCCCATAGCCCTGTTGAGCCTCACCTTGAATATCTCCAGGCATGAGGGCTCAACCACCTCCCTAGATAACCTGTTCCAGTGTTCCACTATCCTCATGGTAAAGAACTTGTTCCTAACATCCAATCTAAATTTGCTTTTCTCCATTTTGAAGCCACTGCCCCTTGTCCTGTCACTACAGGCCTTTGTAAACAGTCTCTCTCCATACTTTTAGGCTCTCTCCATCCCTTTTAGGTACTGGAAGGCTGCTATTAGGTCTCCCCTGAGCCTTCTCTTCTCCAGGCTGAACAACCCCAGCTCCCTCAGCCTGTCTTTGTAGCAAAGGTGCTCCAATCCACTGACCCTTTTTGTGGTCCTCCTCTGGACCAGCTCCACCATGGCCATGTCCTTCCTATATTGAGGGCTCCAATGTTAAAGTTGACGCCCTTTCAAGGTGTTAATGAGGAAAATGAAGTACATGCTAAACATATATGACTATGTCACTCAATATTCCTCTCAAATCATAGAATCATATCATCATTAAGGCTGGAAGAGACCTTTAAGGTTATTGAGTCCAACCATAACCCAACTACTATGACCACCACACTACATCCTGAAGCACCACATCTACACACTTCTTGAACATCTCTAGGGGTGGTGACTCCACCACCTCCCCAGTGCCTGACCACTCTTCCAGGCAAGACATTTTCCCCAATATCCAATGCAAACCTCCCCTGGCACAACTTAAGCCAATTTCCTCTCATCCTATCCCTAATTACTTGGGAGAAGAGACCAACATCAGCCTCACTCCAATCTCTTTCAGGTAATTCTAGAGAGCAGAAATATCTCCCCTTAGCCTTTTCTTCTCCAGACTGTCATGGTAAATGTCACCTAGAAGGCAGGGACAACCTGGGCTGGAGTATAAAACACAGGAAAGGGATGTGTCTTGGCACACCACAGTTGGCACCAGTACCAGGGTCAGCAACGGCAAGGGGGTGCAGAGTGGGCAGCAGCAGAGGTGCAGGGACACCTTTCTTGGGGAGAATTGCAGCTTCAATACCCAGCATTTCTGTTTCACATATGAGCTACTGCAAAGGTTTGTGCCTCTGCATCATGTTACACCACATTTACTGACCTGAGATCACCTTGCAGTCAATGCCTTTACCACCAGCAACCCCAACCTGTTGTTATCTGTCCCTTTGAACAATTAAACCATTTGATTGGTTTGACTTTCTAAAGCTGTACCAGTGCAAATCCTCACTGGGGCACTGGAAAGAGAGGTGAATGTTAATACTGCCAAACAGTTCCAGCAAGAGTCCTGGGACTCTGAGACAGACAGACTTCAGGATCCTTCCCTTAGCATGCCACTATGGAAACGGGAAAAGGGATGATAACTTAAAATTACACAACAGGACACACTTTGCACATAAAGCTGATTTCACTGCAGTGTTTTGATTGCTTCTAGTCGTGCTGGGTGCAGTGATCTGAATCAAGCTGGCTCAGTTCTCCTGCATAGACCTTATGCAGTCAGAGGCTTTACAGGAAAACTGTGTACTGGGAGGTCTACTCATACACACAGGTACTTTTCTCTGGACTAATTTCATGGGCAGCTGAGATTCCCTGCTTCAGCCTTTCAGCCTCAGGGAGATCAGCAGCCCCATGCAGAGGCTGCTGGTGTACCTGCTCCTGTTCTTGCTGCACTGTGAGGCCACCTGGCCCTGTGCTCCCTCACTATTAGATTATGGCTGACCTGAAAGACAGCAAAGAAGAAATCGTCCACCTCTGCCAGAGGAGAGAATAAAAAACCAAGGAGAACCATAGAGGGGAAAAAAAAGGAGAAAATGGCAGTCTCCTATATCTGAAGAGAGAGGCAGCTTGCATTTGACCAGGGAGAGATACTCATAAACTGCAGAAAGCAACCATGTGGAGAGCAGACAGGAAGCACTGTTGTGCTTGGATCACACAGACTAGCTGGGGAACCCAGTTTTTCTCATTTGAACACTCCATGAGCATCACTGACATCTCAGGATCCACAAAGCCATCCATGCCATGCCAAACATTACTTTTTTCTTTCCCTTGAATCCCAAATGGGTCTCTGTCAGTCTTAGAAAATGCACTGAGACAGTAAGACTGGAAGGGGGTTGGAACACTTCTGCTACAAACACAGGCTGAAGGAGCTGGGGTTGTTCAGCCTGGAGAAGAGAAGGCTCAGGGGAGACCTAGTAATGACCTTCCAGTATCTGAAGGGGGCCTGGAAGAAGGATGGAGAGAGAGTATTTACAAAGGCCTGTGGCAATAGGATGAGAGGCAATGGTTTCAAATTAGAGAAGGGCAGATTTAGATTGGATGTTAGGAACACATTCTTTACCATGAGGGTAGTGGAAGACTGGAACAGGCTGTCCAGGGAGGCAGTTAAGGTGATAGGTTGGACTCAATGATCCTAGAGGTCTTTTTCAACCTGGTTCATTCTGTGATTCTGTGAAGGTGAGGCTGGAGAGGGCTCTGGGCAACCTGATCTAGTTGAGGATGCTTCTGTTGACTGCAGATGGGGTTGGACTAGATGACCTTTGGAGGTCTCTTCCAAGCCAAACCATTCTATGACTACGAGTCACTGGAGGCTGGAGATGTATTCTGAGGAAGAACCATTATTGATTTTTCTGGTTCTTACACTCACTCTTGGGCACCCCTTCTTGGCTACTGCCCAGAGGCAGGATGCTGAGCCAGCCAGACCTTTACTCTGAGCAAGTATGGCCTTTCTGATGTTCCTGTGTAATGTGTGACAAACTGCCAGGTACAAAAAGCAGCAGAGCATTTTAATTTGCTGCTGCCAAAATTCTCAGTTTAATATCTATTGTCTCAATCCCTAAAATTCCCAATAATTACTTTTTTTTTGTAAATTAAAAAAACCAACACTCATTAAAAGCAAAACCACTCAGAAGTATGCTATTAAGTAGTTCCTTGATCAGCTATTGATTCTAAATGTTCTAATTTTTGTGTGTTCAGTTTTGGGCCCCTTCTACAAGAAGGATGTTGAGGTGCTGGAGCATGTCCAAAGAAGAGCAACTAAGCATGTGAAAGGCCTTGCACACAAGTTCTGTGAGGAGTGGCTGAGAGAACTGAGGTTATTAAGTCTGGAGATGAGAAGCTGAGGGGAGACCTCAGTTGCCCTCTACAACTCCCTGAAAGAAAGTTGGAGTGAGGTGGGGGTTGGTCTCTTCTCCCTAGTATCAAGTGACAGAACAAGAGAAAATGGCCTCAAGTTGTGCCAAGGGAGATTTAGGTTGGATATTAAGAAAAATTTATTCCCAGAAATGGTTCTCAGGCTGCCCAGGGAGGTGGTGGAGTCTCCATCCCTGGAGGTATTTAAAAGATGTGTGGGTGTTGTGCTTAGGGATGCGGTTTAGTGGTAGTGGCATTGCAGTAGCAGTGGGATTGTGAGCTCCAGGAGAGCATTTGGACTAGGTGCTCTCAAAGGTCTATTTCAACCTCAACAGTTCTGTGATTCTAATTTTCTTTTTTCTTCTTCTTTTTTTTTTTTCTTTTTTTTTTAAAGATTAAAATACCAAGAAAGGTGTAACTGGTAGGAGTCACTAAAAAAGCAATTCCCACCAGCCTCTCTGTGAAGAATTTGAAGAGCAGCCTGGAACAGCTGCTTCCCTTGGATTGTGGAGGCTTATTTGGAACACAGATAGCCTGTCCTCCTCTGAATGCTCCATGAGGGCATCAGACAACAACCATTGTGGCTGCACACAGCACCTGTAGGGAAACAGCTTTGTTACCTACTGTTTAATCTGTTGAGTGCTGTTCCATTAATAAATATGATGTTTGCAATGCAATTCCCATGTGGCTTCAAGTGAGCTCATCATTTCTTCACTGTCTACCCTGAAGTATCACATAGCATTGCTATAATAAGACAAACAGCTGTCCAGAGCAAAATGATCTCTATGTGCTCCTCACTGGCTTAAACTGGGAGCTTGCAGTTTTAATTAATTAATTATTCCAGGAGTGCACTTCTCTTCTCCAAACTAAACCACCCCAGTTCCCTCAGCTGCTTCTCACCAGACCTGTTCTCTGTACCCTTTACCAGCTTCTCTGCCCTTCTCTGGACATGCTCCAGCAACTCAATGTCCTTCTTGTAGTGAGAGGTCCAAAACTGAACCTAATACTTGAGGTGTGATCTCACCAGTACTGAGTAGAGGGGCAGGATGACTTCCCTACTCCTGCTGGCCACACTATTCCTGATACAGGTCAGGATGCTCTGGCCTTCTTGGCCACCTGGGCACACTGCTGGCTCATATTCAGACAGCTGTGAACCAGAATCTTCAGGTTCTTTACTGTCAGACAACTTTCCACCCACCCTTTGGCTGGAATTTGGCCTACCCATTGATGTCAGAAGTTTTTCTTGTCATTAGCAAGAAAATGAAGGCTGATTTTCATGCTCTAGGATTTCTGAAGCCCTCAGCAGACAATCTGCTGAACATTATCGGTAGAGTTTTTTCCACAGCAGTCCTGCATAATTAAAAACTGCCTCTGCCTTTTAAAGTTCCTTTTTGGAGGCCAAAATTTACATCACCATTCTTCCTTTGAAATAGAACAACTAATGTCATATACCTGAGAAGATGACTACTCATGTGCAGAAAAAAATGAAAATGACCTGCTTGGAAGGGTGGCAGTTCACAGCACAGAACAATATAAAGTGAACAGTAGACTGGATACCTTAAGGAATAGTTAATTCATACCTCTTCTTCTGTCTCTGTATTCATCATTTTCATAAGCTGGTGGGACAACATCTCTATGAATGAAGTACTAAGACTGATGTGCAAGTACAGTCCCTACAAGCAAACACAAAGGTTGGAAATCATTGAACTTGCACTCGTGGCTGAGGATCAGTGAGAATAAATGGATCATTCTGTGTTTACATGGAGGGCATGCAAGGAAAGAAATTTGGTTTGAAAGTTACAGCAATGACTGAGTGTCAAAATCTTGTAGCTGGGGCTCAGCTCCACCCAATGAATCAATTCCTGAAGTTCAATAAGACAAAGTGCACCCAGGTAAGGGCAAGCCTTGATGCCAATACAGGTTGGGGGATGATGAAATTGAGAGTAGCCCTACAGAAAAGGACTGGGGAATGCTGCTGGACAAGAAGCTGGACACGAGCCAACAATGTACACTTGCAGTCCAGAAGGCCAATGACATCCTGAGATTGAGAGATGTGAGTCTGCCACTCTGCTGTGGTGAGACCTTACCTGTAGTGCTGTGTCCATCACTGGGACCCCAAACACAAGAGGGACACAGACCTGATGGAGCAAGTCCTGAGGAGACCACAAAGATGGTCAGGGGGCTGGAGCACAGCCCTATCCCCTGTGAGGACAGGCTGTGAGAATTTGGTCTGGTCAGCCCAGAGAAGAGAAGGCTCCAAGGAGACCTTAGAGCTGCATTTCAGTATCTGAAGAGGACCTACAGGGAAGCTGGGGAGGGAGTGTTCAGAAGGCTTGTAGCTATCACAGTATCACCAAGGTTGGAAGAGACCTCAAAGATCATCAAGTCCAAGCCGATACCACAGCCCTCAAGACCAGACCATGGCACCAAGTGCCACATCCAAACGCGCCCTGAACACCTCCAGGGACGGTGACTCCACCACCTCCCTGGGCAGCCCATTCCAGCAGCCAATGACTCTCTCAGGCAAGAACTTCCTCCTCTCCTCCAGCCTAAACTTTCCCTGGCACAGCTTGAGACTGTGTCCTCTTGTTCTAGTGCTGCTTGCCTGAGAGAAGAAAGCAACCTCCTCCTGGCTACAAGCACCCTTCAGGTAGNTGGTCACACTCTTGCTGATGCAGGCCAGGATGCCATTGGCCTTCTTGGCCACCTGGGCACACTGCTGGCTCATGATTAGGTAGGTGTCAATCAGCATCCCCAAATCCCTTTCTGTTTGGCTGCTCTCCAGCTATAGAAGGAGGAGCAATAGTTTTAAACTAGACCGGAGTAGATTCAGGCTAGACATAAGGAAGAAGTTTTTTATGAGAGTGGTGAAATACTGGAACAGGTTGCCTAGGGTTGAGACCCTTTTGCTGGAGACATTCAGGATCAGACTCAATGTGGCCCTGGGCATCCTGATCTAGCGGAGGTGTCCCTGCTCACTGCAGGGGGTTTGGACAAGATGACCTCTGAGGGTCCCTTCCAACTCAATGCAATCTGTTCATGAGAATCTGTTCAGTTCTCTGTCACTTCAGCTGGAAGTGCACCCTGAATCACTTTGTTGGGTTTTGTTTTTTTTTTTTCCCCCAGTAAGTAAATCAGTAGCTGCTGGTCCCTTGGCCTTAAATCAACTGGCTGAGAAACCTACACTAGAGCTTACTGAGTAAGCTGTTGGAGCTGTGTGCTGGGATTGCTCAGAGAATACCTTCTCTGAGGGATAAATGCCAAGTTGTATGTGTTTGTGTATATAGATGCTTTAGATAGAACTGGTTGGATGTCCTGCAATTAAGATGTCTCTTTTACTTTAATGTTTTATAAGTTGGACGCATTTTGATGATGTCTGCCAACATTTCTAGTTGGAAAAGTTAGACTTTGTTTTGATGGTTCATCCAAAATGGGAAGATATTAAAGGAAAATATATTTAGTCCAAATTAACAGGTCTTTTGCTCCTTAAAAATTCTTGCACTGGGCTGTCACCTCTAATAAACATGCAGCTGAAAGATGGAATTGACTGCAGTTAACAGAACAATCATCACTAGCTCCAAAGAAAATAGCACTTCATTGTACAAGTAAAAGGTCACATTTTGTAACACCACAAAAAAATGGTCACTAAATTAACTCAGTTAGGATCACAGAACTGTGGAATGCAAGGGGTTGGAAGGGACCTCCACAGATCATCGAATCCAACCAGGTCCAAAGCAGGACCACTTAGGGTAGATCACACAGGAATGCATCCAGGCAGGTTTTGAAAGTCTGCAGAGAAGGAGACTCCACAACCTCTCTGGACAGCCTGTTCCACTGCTCCCTCACCCCTACAGTAAAGAAGTTTTTCCTCATGTTGAGGTGGAATTTCTGGTGTTACAGTTTGTATCCATTGCCCCTTGCCCTATTACAGGGCACCACTAGAAAGAGACTGGTACCTTCTTGACACCCATCCCTCAGATGTCTGTAAACACTAATAAGATCTCCTCTCAGCCTTCTCTCCTCCAGACTAAACAGCCCCAGTCTCTCAGCCTTCCTCATCAGACCGATGTTCCAGTCCATTCATCATTCTCGTAGCCCTCCATTGGGCACTCTTTAATATCTCCCTGTCCCTCCTGAACTGGGGAGCCCAGAACTGGACACAATAATTCAAGTGTGGTCTCACCAGGACAGAGCAAAGGGAAAGGAGAACCTTTCTAGACCTGTCCCATGGAAAACTTGCTGTTAGGATTCCAAGGTCTTTGTCCATGGAGCTGCTTTCCAGCAGGACCATCTCTTGTTCCACTCTTTTCATCTAAATGCAACCATTTGCCTCAAGATTGCTTGGTGAAGTTTGTTGCTTTCTAAGTGAAACCCAAAACTTGAAGCTTCCAACAGGGTTGGGGTTTTGTAAGGCTTCTGTAAAGATACTTCTGATAGAAGCATTTGTTTTTCTAGTCCAAAAATAAAGCTAGCAGTGACCGTTTCAAAAATCAAAACCTATTATTATTGCTCTTGGATTCAGGGATTGAGCCAAATAATGTTTGAAAAGCAGATGGGTCTCAGCTTGGTCCTTTTCATGTAAGTTGGATGTACCAGGTTGAGCAAATGCCTAATAACTCTGTGGGTGTTTGCTTAGAAATGGCATTTAAACACTGCTTCAGTGTCTGTACTTTAAAGGGTCAAGTAGTGGCACTGAATTTGAAAAAGAATGACATTTTAATGTTTGTTTTGGTCACTTAGAAAAATTTTTAAAATCTCCTTTTAGAGAAGATACTTCAGCAGCAAATAACACTCAGGAACCATAGGATCATAGAATTGGTTTGGTTGGAAAAGACCTCTAAGATTATGGAGCCCAACTGTTAACCTAAGACCACCATGGCCACTAAATTACATCCCAAAGTGCCATGTCCACTTGTTTCTTGAATACTTCCAGTGCAGTAACCCCAGTACCTCCCTGGGCAGCCTACTGCCATGCCTGACAACTCTTGCACGAAAGATACTGTTCCAAATAAAAAATCTAAACCTCCCCTAATGATTTCTGTGAAGGGCTTTTTCCTAATACCCAACCTGAACCTGCCATGGCACAACTTGAGCCCATTTCCTCTTGTCCTGTCACTTATGCATGAGAAGAGACCAACCCCCACCTCACCTCAACCTCCTTTCAGGGTGTTGTAGAGAGCAATAAGGTCTCTCCTTAGCCTCCTCTTCTCCAGGCCAAGAAATCTCAGTTCCCTCAGCTGCTCCTCATAAGCCCTGTTCTCCATACCCCTCCCCCTGCCACAGCAGTGTGGCAGTGACAGCACAGCTTGTGCACTCCTGTACACCAGGTAATGACAGCTGATGTGCAAAGAGCTGCTCACATTTCTGAGTCACCTTCGATGAGATCTGCTGTCTCCTGAGAGACATTCCTAAGCTGGATGCAGAGCCAAGGTGAAGAAATACATGCTAGAACTGTTACACCATGAAGCTCACACTGTGCAATTACATTAATTGAACTATGCAAGAAGTGGTCCCTGGATGGGAAGTTCTTTAGGCATGCACAGCCAAGCTTGAGAGCTCCAATTCAATCTCTGACCTGAATCAGCATGACACCAGACAAAAGATTTGAATTGTTTCAGAACATCCAAATGAGAAAAACAACTCCCTGGAAATGATGCAGCTTTGCTCAGTCACGAGGAGACTTCTGTGTTCCTTACTGTGAATCTTCCACGTGCTTCTGGCCTGCCCAGGGCAGTGGTGGAGTCACCACCATTCAGGTGGTCAAGCAGCATGTGGGCCTGGTGCTTAGGGACATGGTTTGGTGCTGCCCCTTCACTGCTGGGTCAAGGGTTGGACTGGATGATCTTTGAGTTCTTTTCCAACCAGACATACTCTGCGATTCTGTGAGTATGGATTGCAGAACTGGACCTTATAGATGTCAAACATGAATCATAGAATTGTTTTGGTTGGAAAAGACCTCAAAGATCATCAAGTTCAATTGTCAACCATTAAAGCTGTCCCGAAGTGCCATGTCCACATGTTTCTTGAACATCTCCAGGGACAGGAACTCCACCATCTGCTTGGGCAGCCTGTTCCAATGCCTGACCACTCTTGCAGTAAAAATATTTTTTCCTACCATCCAACCTAAACCTCCCCTGGCACAAATTCAGCCCATTTCACCTTGTTCTATGCCCTGATACTACAGAGAAGAGACAAACCCCCATCTGACTCAAACCTCTTTTCAGAGGGTTGTAGAGAGCAATGAGGTCTCCCCTCAGCCTCCTCTTCTCCAGACTAAACACCCCCAGTTCCTTCTCACCAGACCTGTTCACCAAACCCTTCACCAGCTTTGTTGCCCTCCTCTGGACATGCTCCAGCACCTCAATGTCTTTCTTGTAGTGAGGTGCCCAAAACACAAGGTTGTTTTCCATCTTGAGAGAAACAGCAGTTGGTAGTCAGCTTTCATACTCTAAGATCAGTCTCCCTAAGAGACTCAGTCATGATGCTATAATTGCTCTTTGCTCATGACAATGCTGTGGAAAACACTGGCCTTACCTTCTCAACACTGCCTGAGCAATACTATAAACACGGGATGTTTTGACAGTGTCTCCTCTGAACTCTGGAAACAGACTTTGCTGGGAACACCTTAAAAAGCAAGTCAGAAATTTGAGTTTATAGAAGGGATTCTTACTCAGTTTATCTGTTCTATGTGGTTCTGTAAATCTCATCTTTACTAATGAAGCAGCAAGCACAGAGGAAGAGCTGGATTCTGTCCTGTCTCTGGCACCACTGGGGGAACTGTCAGCCCAGTGCTATTTGTGGATTTTCTCTTGCTTGGGTGATGTATGCAGCACAAAATGTTTCTCAGGCAGGAGATGGGCTGCATCAAGAGAACTGTGCCCAGCAGGACAAGGGGAAGGGATTCTTCCCTTTTACTCAGTTCTTGTGAGACCCCACTTGGAGTACTGTGTGCAGTTCTGGAGCCTCCAGCACAAGAAGGGCATTGAACTGTTGCAGCGAGTCCAGAGGAGGCCACAGAGATGATCAGAGGGCTGGGTTTAAACTGGCAGAGGGGAGATTTAAACTAGATGATAGGAAGAAGTTCTTTACAGTGAAGGTGGTGAGATACTGGAACAAGTTGCCCAGGGAGGTTGTGGTTGCTCCCTCCCTGGAGGTGTTCAAGGTCAGGTTGGATGAGGTCTTGAGTGACCTGTACTAGTGGGAGGTGTCCCTGCCTATGGCAGGGGGTTGGAACTAGATGATCCTTGAGGTCCCTTCCAACCTTACCATTCTATGATTCCTTCATCATCCTTATAGCCTGCCATTGGAAACTCTCTGGTACCTCCCTGGCCCTGGGGAGCCCAGAACTGGACTCCAGAGGTGGTCTCACTGGGGCAGAGCAGAGGTAAATCTCCCTAGACCTGCTGGTCATACCCTTGGTAGATAGACCTACTGCAGTTCTAAGTAAATGCCAAGATGTTGGAACAGAAAATCCGTGGTGCCACATCAAGGCATACCAAAGTACCCAGAGACAGACCTGGATTAGTTTTGGAAGAGAATTCAGGGTCTGTGTTTGCAGGGAAGCTGAGGTCTGACAACAGCAGGCAGTGCAGAGACAGCCAGTCTAGAGCTGTGACTTTATAGAATGGTAGGGGTTTGGGAGGGACCTCTGGAGATCATCGAGTCCATCCCTTTGGCCAAAGCAGGATCACCCAGGGATTACAAAATCTAGTTTTGAGTTTTTGACTGCTTTGCATGTTATGATTCCCAACAGCATTACCAGCCAGAAAGACAAGGTGTAAAATAAAAATGAGAATTGTTTTTTTCCTGGGTTTTATGTGTCAATGTGGCATCAGGAGAAAAGGAAAGTTATGAAGGTAAGGGAGAAATAATGCCTCCATTCTGAGAGCACTTCAGTTCAGAATCGACCTGGAGGCTGTGACAAAGAGGCTCTTTGGAAGCTACAATTAAGCTGCTCCCATGCTATCTTCACCTATAATGATTCATAATGGCTTTAACACAATGCCTCTCCAGGTATAAAGAAGCAAATGGCACCATTCCAGAGGAGGGAACACACTGATATTTTTTTTTCAGTAGGAGGAAGAAAGTTAAGCAGAACATTTTAACTCTTGTTCTATCCTCCTTTCTCCTCTCCCTTTCCTATTAAGGCTGAGACTTAGTCATTTTATATATACAAATCAGCTATTTACATGAAGGAAAACCCCCCACAGCCTACGTGGTGGAGAGCAAACATAAACAACACCTCCAACAAGCAATAATGTGAGAAATTACTTGGCAGGTGGGACTGAGCCTGTCTGCTAACATGCACATTGGCACTGCCAAGGTCACCACTGCAGCAGATGTAGTTCATAGAATCACAGGATGGTTTCGTTTGGAACGCACCTTAAAGATCATCTAGTTCCAACATGTCCACCATGGGCAGAAACATGCTCAAGGCTTCATCCAGCCTGGCCTTGAACACCTCCAGGGAGCAGGTATCCACAGCCTCCCTGGGCAACCTGTTCCAGTGTCTCAGCACCCTCACTGAAAATAATTTCTTCCTAATACCCACCCTAAATTTCCCCTCCTCAAGCTTCAACCATTCTCCCTCCTCCTATCACTACAAGGCCTTGTAAAAAGTCCCTCCCCAGCTTTCTTATAGTTCCCTTTGGGTACTGGAAAGTTGCTGTAAGGTCACCCCAGAGTCTTCTCCAGGCTGAACAGTCCCAACTCTCACAGCCTATCCCCACAGCAGAGGTGCTCCAGCCCTCTGATTGCCTTGTAGCCCTCCTCTGGACCTGCTCCAGCATTTCAATGTCCTTCTTATGCTGAGGGCACCAGAACTGGATGCAGGTAGGGTCTCACAAGAGCAGAGTAGAAGGGGAGAATCACCTCCCTTGTCCTACTGGTCACACTCCTTTCGACACAGTTCAGGACACAGTTGCCTTCTGGGCTGCCAGTGCACACTGTTGGCTTATGTTGAGTTTTTATTCAGAAGAACCCCCAAGTTCTTCTCCTTGAGACAGTTAGCACAGTAGATCATGCACTTGGTTGCCAACACACAGCTTCTAGATCCCCTTCTGCACATGAGACTCTCCCAGCAGAAGCAGCACATGGGGAGAGGCCCTTAGGACCAACTGAGCAAGAGATTATAAGGCAGAGGAAAGACTTAGGGATCAGGTATTTGAGTGGCTGATGCACCAAAGCTCAACATTTGCCTCTGCTCTTAAAGGATCGGTTTGCCACTTCACTGTAATATAAGAACAGGAGTACATGAAGAGGTCTTAGTCAGGGCTTACACTACTGCTCTGCAGGCAAGGCACAACTGAGCCAGGCAGAGTTTCTGGGCTCAGGTAGGCAGCAGCTGAGCTGCTTGGCTCATATACTAGTCAGTGGTGTCTAGTCATGTTGAGATCCCTGGTAGAAAGTGTTAACAGGCAGGGATACAAATGATGCCAAGGGTTGCACACATGCATCTCTTTCTGAAAGCCTGAGACACTTTTTTTTCACCTGGTATCCTGCTGCTGCTTGAACCTGGTAGTCGATGGTTGCGTAACAAGAAGGCCCTTCTCTCCCAGTCTGATACAGTTCATGCCCCTACTGACTCCTCCTGCCCTCATCTCCCCATCTCCTCTGTGCTAAACCTTTAGTGCTCTTCATCTGATGAGGGGGACTGCACACACCCAGCACAGTGCCATACCTATTGGGCCTGCTGTTGCTAAGAGACCCTCTCCACACAATTGCCCCTACAGATCCCAACATTGCTCCTATTGCTACTACCCTTTCCCACTGAGATACTGCTGATGCAGCCATGGTATGAACAGGTGTTCGGGGGTTTTATGGGATGCTTCCTCCCTCTGACCAGCACTACCAAAAACATTCTGAAAGACAAAAAGCACCTCAGTAGATGGCAATTAGGAGATTAGCACTGACAGTAGATGCAAACTACTCTCGTGTGTGAAACCAGGAAGGCCAGGACAGGCAGGAGATGCTGCTACAGACCAGAAAGCACATGTGGAGTTCACAAAAATGTCCTTAGAAAACCAAGCTAGAAGTGGGCCATTAGAGGTGCCAGCAACTGGGAGAGTACTTGACTCAATGGATCCTGCTTTATTGCAGGAAGCCTCACCAAATCTTACTAATTTTATTTCAGTGTTCAGATTGCTTAACCTTTCTTTCGAGAAAGGAGAGGAACTGGCTCTGGCGACATCCCTAGCAGAAATCTCTCTCATGCCTATAGAAAGGATGACAAGCTCCAAATGATAACAAAACTATTGACACAGGGAAGTACAGAGGAAGTTTTTAACACACCCCTGAAGCATTGTTATGTTGCTAGGCTGACAGTTACCAACTCACTTCTGTCCTTGACAGTAGTGACAGACTTCTGCAGAATCTTAATAGCTTGAAGCCTGTTTGCTGTCCTATGTCTTACAGGTACAGAGTCTTCAACTTGCTATATTTTTAGTTCTCTACCAAATTGGGGTCACTGATGAATATACATGGAGAGAGTTCAAACACCATATCAGAACCATGTCACAATACCTTTGTATGTGTACAGAAATCACCAAGTTGGAAAGCCCTCCTGTTGGACAGAAGGCACATGGACAAGAGATTATGGAGGCAGAGAGAAGACTACCTCAATATCTCAAAAATATTAAAGGTTGGGAACTGGCCAGTGAAGAGCTCCAGGACTACAAATTCATTTTATAGCAAGTGGAGTCTAAGGCACAGCAGTGAACAGCTTCAGAAGTTGTACCCATGAGAATTTTGTTAATTAACAAAAGAGAGCAAACAAAAAGAGAGCAAAGAGATTTGGGACCTGCCAGTTGGAACCTGGAACTGCTGGTAAGTTTTGCTTGGTAAGTTCAACTTTCTATTCATGAGCAAGGCAGATGCCAATGAGGTCACCCTAAGAAGGACACAACTAGATAGCACAATAGTCATCTAGTTCTGCCTTTGTCAACGAGGCTGAGAAGTCTTACACATACCTGGATCACAGCTCTTTGCATAAATATCTATAGAAAGTGACCAAATCTCCTGCTGACCTTCCCATGAAGGTCTGTTTTCTACTTGTAGGTCCTCCAAAAATTATTTTCCAGATTGTCCTATGGTACAGACACCAACATGTGTTATGTACAGATATTTATGGGATGGAATGTTACTTTTACCAAGCTTAACTAGAGCTTGTGGAACCCAGGGTTCGTTCTGGACATGCTCATGTGAGTCACTGACCTCTCCCTGAGTGGAAAGCTAACAGGATTTGCTTCTGCAGCAGGAAAAATGCAATGAAGGGCAGTGTTAGATTTAGTTAGACATAAGGAAGATGTTCTTTACAATGAGAGCGGTGGAATACTGGAGCAGGTTGCCCAGGGATGTGGCTGAGGCCCCAGTCCTGGAGACACTAAAGGTCAGACTTAACATGGCCCTGGGCAGTCTGATCTAGGTGGGGGTGTCCCTGCGGACTGCAGAGGGTTTGGACAAGATTGCCTTTGAGGGTCCTTTCCAACCCAATGCAATCTGCGAGTATCAGGTAGCATCTGCAGCCTTCTGCAAACCTTACAGTGGTTAAGTATTTCCCCTCCATCTGCTAGAAGACAATTTGAGAATAAAATTCCAGGCAGACTATTTGAGGTGAATAGAAATCCATAACGAGAGACAAAGAAATCTGAAGTGCTTGGGAAGCTGATGGGCAAAGCAGTTCCCTCTGATGAAGAAGAGTTACAGCTAGCTAGAGAACATGGCACATTTGAGAGGGAAGCTCCTCAGAAGGGCAGAAAGGTAAATTATCAGTGTCTGCTGCTTCTGTATATAACACAAGTTTTCTGTGCAGTGTTTATAAGGAAAGGGGAATGTGGAGAAGGTGCCAAGGACAGCCATACATTTTCTAGGGAAGAAAGCAGAAATACTGTCAGAAGTTGAGATCATGCCAGAAATAGTTATAATTTTTTTTTCCTGAATGTCACAAGGCTGACAAAACATCAGGGCCAGATGGGATCTGTCTCGGGGAAAAAAAAATTTAAAAATCAAGCAATTAATTAAAAAAAAACCCAAAACCACAAACTAAAGAAAAACCACAGAAATATATGAATCAAAGGAGTGAGGTCCATCAGGTTTCATCCTGCCTGTTTCAAATGGGCAGCTGAGTGAAACAAGCCCTGCTCCACCTCAGTAAAAGGTGAGCCTTTTACTGTGGCTTTTACTGTGAGCCTTTACATTCCTGTGGCTGAATGTGCCAGAGGAAGGTAAAACTCAGGAGGCACCAGCTACTCACGGGGAGAAACTTCACACAGCTGTGGCCATTTTAATCCTTTACCTGCAAGGTGGCATTCTCAAAAGGCAGCAGGTGCCTTTGGGGAACTGCTGTCCACAGCAATTCCTGTTGGTAGCTGAGCAAGAGGGATGTGGATGCTGTTATTCAAGATGGAAGCGTTAAACAACCAGAGATACCACAGGAGAAAAGGACCTGGTGGGATGGAGAGATGCTAGTGGATATGGAGGTTTATGAGGGATCCAAGAACCAGGAAGAAACCCACAGCTTGACTTCCACAGTGAGGGGTGGATACAGAATGGAGATGCTAATTAAGGACACACAAGAACCACTCAGGAAGTTATGACTTCATTAACCATAACGAGTAGATGGAGAATCATACTCAACAAATCTGTTGGGCATGGATTTTCCAGTTTAATTGGACATTAGAAATGCTCTTTTAAATGCAGAAAAATCTGATGTAGAAATTGAACATAAGGAAAAACCTTCAAACTGTGAAGGTGACAAAACACTGGAATGGGCTGCCAGGAGAGGCTGTGGAGTCTCCTCCTCAGGAGACATTCAAAGCCCACCTGGATGCATTCCTGTGTGACCTGCCCTTAGGTGATCCTGCTCTGGCAGGGAGGGGTGGACTTGACCTTTCAAGGTTCTTCCAACCCCTTAATGTTCTGTGATTCTGTGAAATTTGTTCAAGAAGGAAGAACACAGAGCCAAAAGCTCTCAAGGCACTGGAATCAGGGTTTCATAAGCTAACAGAAGCTTTGAATATATAGTGATGTTGTAGATAAAGCACTAGGATGCTTAGAGTGAGATTGTGGGATTGAATTTTCCCATGTCTGGTGACATGATGGAGCTGTTCCCTACAGCCATGTCATAAATAAGTAATCTGTCTGGCTCAGGCAGCATTCCTATAGAGCCCTGAAGAAGCCTAGAATCACAGATTTCAGTTTGGTTGGAAAAGATCTCTGAGACCATTGAGTCCAATTGTCAACCTAACACCACCATGGCCATGAAACCATGTCCCGAAGTACCATGTCCACACGTTTCTTCAATACCTCCAGAGATGGTGACTCCACCACCTCCCTGGGCAGCCTGATCTAATGCCACTCTGTCATGTGCTGGTGTGAGATTTTTGCCAGCTACCTATGACACAGAGCCCAGTGTATCTTTCCTCAGCTGGGCCTCCTTTAGAACAGAAAATTGCTTTGGGATGAAGAGAGTCACTGACAGCAACAATCTCTCTAAAAGAAATTAGAATTAAAGAAATAAAATACAGTTCAGATTAAAGTAGGCAGCTTTATTTAAGGACTGGTCTCTCACTCTCAGCCGTGCTGTTTTCTTTCCCTAAGATCACCACAGTCTTCATGGACAGGTACATGCTCTGTGGGGTTAAAAACTGGCTGAATGCCTGGGCCCAGAAAGTGATGGTGAATGGACTTAAATCCAGTTGGCCACCAGATACAAGTGGTGTTCCCCAGGACTCAATACTGGGAACAGTTCTCTTCTATATCTATAAAGATATAATGATCTGGACAAGGGGATCAAGTGCTACATCACTAAGTTTGCAGAGGACACCAATTTGGGTGGGCATGCTCTGCTGGAGGGCAGGAAGGTTCTACGAAGAGATCTAGACAGACTGGATCTGGGCTGAGGCCAAGGGTCTGAGATTCAATAAGGTCAAGTGTTGAGTGTTGTACCTGGGCCACAACAACTCCACCCAACATTACAGCTTGGGGAAGGGTGGCTGGAGAGCTGCTTGGTGGAGAAGGACCTGGGGGTGTTGATTGATGGATGGCTGAAAGTGAGCCAGCACTGTGCTCAGGTGGCCAAGTAGGCCAACAGCATCCTGACTCGCATCAGAAATAGTGTGGCCAGCAGGTCTAGGGATGTGATAGTCCCTCTATGCTTGGCATTGGTGAGGCCACACCTTGAATACTGGCTTCAGGTTTGGGCCCTGCAACACAAGAAGGACATTGAGGTGCTGGGAACATGTCCAAAGAAAAGCAGCTAAGCTGGTGAAGGGCCTTGAACACAAGTTTCATAAGGAACAGTCAAGGGAACTGGGGCTGTTTAGCCTTCCAAAGAGGAGGCTGAGTGGGACCTCATCACCCTCTGCAACTGCCTCAAAGGAGGCTGGTGCAAGGTGGGGGTTGGTCTCTTCTCACATGCAACAAGTGACAGGACAAGTGGAAACAGCCTCAACAATATTCAAGTTGGATATTAGGACCAATTTCTTCACAGAAAGGGTTATCAGCATTGGAACAGGCTGCCCTAGGTGGTGGTGGAGTCACTATCCCTAGAAGTGTTAAAAGAAGTGTGGATGTGGTGCTGAGGGATGTGGTTCAGTGGTGGTAGCTTGACAGTAGTGGTGGGATTGTGCACTCCAGGCAGGTAGCTGGACCTGACAATCTCTAAAGTCTCTCCCTTTCTCAACAGTTCTACAATTCCATGATTCTATCCAGAATATAGCTACCTACTACTCCTCTTCACTTGGGAAATCCAGGAATGTAAGAACCACCACTACAACCACCCCTTGCAGGTCTTAGAAATTAATCTTCCTGCCTGGTCCCCACTGCACTTGACTCATGTCTCTAAATTAATGTACCAAGTATAACCTTCCTGTGGGTGAGAATAACACACAAAGAGATCAACAAATCTAACATCAATCCCACTCTAGATTACAAGGACTTTAAGCAGGTGTTTTTCTTTGACAAGAAATAATTTAAAGTAATCCTCCAGCTCTAGGAGGAAAGAGAGGAAAGAAAATAAATGTGTCTTAGCAAGCAATGGTTTAGACTGAAAGTGCACTGACAGCACAAGAACTTTTTTTATAGTTAGATGAGTTGCTAAAGCAAATGAAGAACCAGCCTCCCTCCCCACACATCCCTCCTTGAGTCCACTTAAGGCAAGTGTCTGCATGCTGACATCAGCTCCCACTGCCTGAGACTGGTTAAGGGCTGGGAACGTAGAAGTGAGGATTGTCACAACTGAGAGCTGCTGTCATTGCTCTCTTGATTATACCAACCCTCACTTTTACATTCACAATCCTTGCCAAAATTAGTTTGGTGCATTATGCTTCAAGCAAAGCTTTGCAACTTCTTCTTTTGCTGAACAAGCTTAAATGACACCATTTTTCTCCTATTTTAATTCCTAATAGCCATGGAACATTACTAAAATGTGTAGCATTCTGTTGCATGTCAGTGTAGTACTTAGAAGATGAATGAGTACTGTCTCAGAAAATTAAGCCCCCTACTCGCTCATAGAAGAAAGACTTGGCAGTTTCAGAGGGAGAGCTCATGTTGCATTAAGTACTTGGCAATGCATAGGTAAAACTTCTCCCTCTGGAACATAACAAAAAGACCTGCTCCAGCAGGCCTACAGGAAAGCAGGGGGGAGGACTTTTTTATTGACAGAGCGAGAGGAATGGATTGAAGCTGGAAGAGGGGAGGTTTAGACTGGAGATTAGGAAGAAACTCTTTGCAGTGAGACACTGGCACAGGTTGCCTAGGGAAGCTGTGGATGCACCCTCCCCAGAGGTGTTTGAGGCCAAGCTGGATGAAGCCTTAAGCAACCTGGTCTAGTGGGAGGTGTCCCTGCCCATAGCAGGGGGATTTGAACTAGGTGACCTTTAAGGTCCCTTCTGACCCAAACCATTCTATGATTCTGTGAAGTGTTTGTCAACAGGCTGATAACCAGAGCCAACCCTGGGCAGATGGGGAGGTTGTGCTAAGATTCAGGAGCTCCCTTGGAGTGCATGAAAGTGAACCAATGCCAAACAGCTGATGAGCTGTGTTTATTAGAGCCAACAAACATTCTCTGTGGTAGATACAATGCATGGACCCCAGAAGCTGTGGTCCTTTTATACTCTTTTGGGGGAGAGTGTGGGAGGATGAGTGCAGTCTCTTCAAATCACAGAGAGGTGTGCACCAGGCCTCTGCTTGCAATGTCTGTCACATGCTGTGGTCTTGGATTTTTATGGAACACAATTTGAAAGAGCCACTGAGGCCTCTTACCAGAGGCTTTAACCACTCTGGGTAGGCCTGCTGTGGAATCAGCTGCCACTCACGCACCAGCTGAAGACAAGCTTCCCCCATGCACATCCCTGGCCAATTGGTCCAAACCTGAAGTGGAGATGGACACTGAACCCTACCTTTCACAGAATCACAGAACTTAAGAGGTTGGAAGGGACTTCCAGAAATCACCAAGTCCAAGGCAGGATCACCTAGGGTAGTTTGCACAGGAATGCATCCAAGGTGGGCTTCAAAAGACTCCAGGATCTCTCTGGGTAGCCTGTTCCAGCGCTCTGTCACCCTCACCATAAAGAAGTTTCTCCTTATGTTGAGGTGAAACCTTCTGTGTTCCAATTTGTACCCATTGTCCTTGTCTTATTGCTGCTGACATTGGCCCCATCCACTTGACACCCACCCCTCAGATATTTGTTTACACTGATCAGATCTCCTCTCAGTCTTGTCTTCTCCATTCCTCCAGCCCAACACACAGCTTACTGAGTCAGAGCTCAGGCTGCATGCTCATCCTCCACGGTTAGAAATGCACCAGGACCCCAATACACCTTAGCCTCACCACTGACCAGCTTTACTTTGTCTCCCCTGGTGCAAGAGACTCCCCACAAACACTCAGCCCCAGCCTCCCAAGGGAGCTGTGCAATGGTTTGGGAGTTACCCAACCCCTCACACAATGAAATCACCCAGACTAGACTCAGCTGGCTGGAAGTTAAGAGCTGAAGCTGTATTTACAGCTTAGCACAATATACAAGCATATACATATACACACAATATACAGTTATGTACAAAAGTAACACAGAAACACAAAAATCCCTCCAAAGAATCAGACTGCCAGGAGACTCCTGACCCAAACCTCCCCCTGCTTTCCCCCTCTTTCCCTCCTTTCAGCAATAACCAGATCATCCCTGTATATCTCATGTGATAAATCTGGAGAGAGCTGAGGGGAGATGTCAAAAAGATGACAAGGAGGTTAGAGGAAATAGTTAGGTCGATTAGAGTTAAGGCAGAAAGCAGCCACAGACTGCCAGAGTGAAGGAGCAGAAGAACAACTGAGCACTAACCGAGAAGTGTGTGAGCAGTGAGTGTCTTGTCCATACTTTGACTAGCTGCGTTTCTCAGAAGAATGAGTGGTATAGGTTACTGTTGTTGTTTTCTTCCTTCTCACAGCTAAGGATTTAATTTCTCTCAGTAAAATATTCCAATTAGCCTCAAACCAGCACAAGCTGGCTACACCTTTCTTACAATTCTGCCCGTTCAGTCACCCTACAGGACATGTCCTTAGCTGCCACCTCCAGCCCGTCCTGATTGCTCCCATCATACTGGAATCCAGCTTTAGTAAATGGACAAAGCAGAGGAGTAGTTTTATGTCCCTGTTTGGGTTTTGCCTCTCCCACTCCAGCCCAGGGATAATGACAAGCCACTTCTCTAGCAACTGAATCATTCTCTTCAGCCATAATATTCAATCTGCAATCACCACCCTCAAGGTCTCTGCACCATAACTCATCCAGTTCTAATCACAGCTCTCACTCCCTAACTAAAGCACGGCTCAGCTGGCTCTGTAGGCCATCTGCAACCATCTCAACCATTTTACCCACTCAGTTTCAGGCTTCACCTGCAAGTCCTCAGCCAACTCCTGTAGTGTTTTCTCCTCTCACTCTGACTGTCATGGGCTGAATTCAAATTTGCTACTGCTACTCAAAATCATCCTGCCTCATGCCAGCTTCAAAATCAAAGTGCTGGGTGGAGCAAAGCATTACCGGGCCTGAAGCTCAGATTTCAACATCAGAGGCTTCTTATTCCAGTTGCTGCTTTTGAGCTCTGGGTGTTTGGGTGTTGGCTCTCTTCCACTAAGATGGCAGAGGGACGGGGAGGGACGGGAGAGGAGCTCTCTGGCTTGGGTTTTTAGCTCATTTGCTTCTGCTTGCTGCTGTTTTCTGCTATGTTTTTTCTGCACATAGACTAACGTACTTGTGCATACTACTATTATTATCTGATTCATTCAGTAAACTGTTCTCTCAGCTCTTTTTGTCTGAACCTGTAGTTTTGTGTGTGTTACTTTTCCCTCACTTCTTTGTTCGGGGGAAACAGGCAGGTTAAGCCGTTCTCAGAGTTCAACCTGTTGCATTGACCTGTTTTTGGTGTGCTGCCATCAGCACCACCCCTGAAGCAGCAAATATCATGGCCTTCAACATTTCTAACAGGAGGGAGCAGCTGAAATGGAGCTGAACCCAGGCAAGCACGATCGACTGCAAGAGAACTCATGCTCAGCTGATTAAGCCTCCTCCTTTTCTTGAGCATCCACAGCTGAGACAAAAAGAGAACTGTCAAATCCCCTCCGTTGGGGCCGCAAGCCAAAACTGCTGAATCCGAGTCTGCGGGGCCAAAATTAAGACAAAAAGGTGCAGGGGACCCTTTGCCTTGAGAAGAACCTCAGAGGCCTAGTCCTGACAGCTGCTTTACCCTAGCAAGGGAACCCTGCTGCCCACACCACTGAAAATGGGTAGCAGAGGTCATAGATTCTACACAGGTTTTACACATCAAAGAGATTCCCCTGTAGTAAGCAATCATCCTGTGAGCCAAATCCCAACCACATGGAAAGCCTGAAGCCCACTGGGTTGAAATTGTAAACCCAGCCCTTGGATCAGTACATTTCACAACCCATCTGGGATCTCGAGCAAGTGTTCCTCATGCAAAACGCTTCATGTAGTCTCAGCAGGTCTGTTTGAATCTGATAAACTTCTGGTGAGGAGATCAACGTCTTGGAACAGACCAGAGTCCTCCTGCTGTCCCACAAAGCACTGGACAAGGTCCTTCAGCATGGACCAGAGTCACATTAAAGTGAACTTCCTACACTCCATGCATAAGATTCCCCCATCCTACTTGAAATTCCTGAGCTAACCAGCAAGGCTTATGGCTTACATTTGTTCCTGTTCAGATATGAGCTGTTAACTGCCATCCAGATTAGACTACAAAGCTATGGGCAACCACAGCAGAGAAGTAAGGCCTAAAGAATTCATTCTTCTGCAGTTCTGACTTTTTAAAAGGATCCTTCCAGACAAGAGGTAGAACAGTATGAGGAAATCATGCATTTCCAGTGTTCCTGTGTTAGTAAATAGAGGATCTCATTCCTCACAGCTGTCAAATAGATGGATACCTTCCTCCAAGATCAAAATGTATGTATGCTGGCAAATCAGCCTCTGTCTGCATCACGATTCAAGTGAATCTCAAGAAAGGGTTACAGCATATGTTTTTTTCTGTTTCACAGCTTTCTGAAAAGGCTGTCTTATGACACATAACATTTAATCCTGTCTGAACCAGGATCCTGTCTGCCTTTATTGAGAAATAAAAAGTATCATGTAAGTGGCAAAAAAAAAAAAAAAAAGATCTGGGGAATACTTTCATTTAAGGCAGAGCAGGATGGCTTTGCAGTAGTCTTCCTGATAGATTGACCTTGTTCTCAAGTCACAGATGGTAATTCGACTCTTTCAGATATAGAATCATAGAATGGTAAGGGTTGGAAGTGACCTTTAGATAGAGTCCAGCACCCCTGCCAAAGCAAGATCATCTAGGGCAGGTCACGCAGGAATACATCCAGACCAGTCTTGAAAGTCTCTAGGGAATGACTCCACAACCTGTCTGAGCAGCCTGTTCCAGTGGTCTGCCATCCTTACAGTAAAAAAGTTCTTCCTCATGTTGAGGTAGAACTTCCAACGCTCAAGTTTGTATCCATTGCCCCATATCCTATCACAGGGCATCACAGAAAATAGATTGGCACTTTTTTCTTGATGCCCACTCCTCAGCTATTCATAGATATTAATAAGATTCCCTATCAGTCTTTTCTTCTCCAGATTAAACAGCCCCAAGCCCCAGGTCTCTCTGCCATTCCACATAAGAGAAATATTCCAGTCCCTTCACCATTCTCTAGCCCTCCACTGGACGCTCTCTAGTATATCTCCATTCCTTCTGAAGTGGTGAGCCCAGAACTGGACACAACAGATGGGGAAGAGAACCTCCCTTGACCTGCTGGCCATACTCCTCATAACGGACTCCAAGATACCATTGTCCTTCTTGGCCACAAGGGCACACTGCTGTCCCATGGATAACTCACTGTCCACCGGGACTCCAAGGTCTTTCTCCACAGAGCTGCTTTCCAGAAGGTCAACCCTTAATCTGTAGGGCCGCATGGTGTTGTTCCTCCCCAGGTGCAGGACTCCACACTTATTTTTGTTGAACCTCATTAAGCTCCCCTTTGTCCAGCTCTTCAGCCTGTTCAGATCTTGCTGAATGGCAGCACGGCCTTCTAGTGTATCAGCCACTCCTCACAGTTTCTTAATCTGAGAAGAAACTGCGTCCACAAAAGCCTCCTGTCTCATCTCACATTCACACTAGAAAATACATCCCAGAATAATGACATTGAGGAGGTCATTCCAAGTGTACAAAGAAGGGAATTTGGTCTGTCCAAACAGTGCTTCAAGTTGTAACTACTATCTTAAACCCACAAATATCAGCCCAGTGATCCATCCCTGCTTCCCTTTCAGGGCTGCTTAATCTTTCAGCCACTTAAATCTGGAGGTGCTCCACTACCCATACAGGAGGAAGGCAGATTTAGACTGGATGTTAGAAAGAAAATCTTTACAATGAGGGTGGTGAGACACTGCAACAGGTTGCCCAGGGAGGCTGTGGATGTCCCCTCCCTGGAAGTATCTGAATTCAGATTGGAAAGGACTTTGAGCAAACTGCTTTAGTGGAAGGTGTCCCTGCCCATGATGAGGAGGATTAGAACTAGATGATCTTTAAGGTCCCTTCCAATCCAAGCTATTCTATGATCTTATGATATTACCTTCTTACACAATTTTAGTTTCCTGTTGCTGCTCATTACTGCTCCACTACAACAGCTGATATATCTCTCCCACCTGTATTATACTAGGCTCCTGAACTCTGCCTAGGTCCCTTGGAGAACCCATGATCAGAGCATGACAAATTTCATCTCATATGGATGTAAACAGTAATTCAGCCTTTAAACAATAGCCTCTGGAAGAATATACTCAGGAAATGGAACACGTAGGTATCTGTTATACGCAAAATGTACTAAACCATTAATGTCTGTCCTCCAAAAACAAACAGAAACGATGCCAAATGCATAAAGATATTCAACAACCACAACGATGCCATGAAATGTTCCAGCCTTGGGGTAGAGTAGTTGGAAAGCTGCCTGGCAGAAAAGGACCTGGTTGACAGCTGGCTGAGCATGAGCCAGTAGTGTGCCCCAGTGGCCAAGAAGGTCAACAGCACCCTGGCCTGGATGAGGAATAGTGTGGCCAGCAGGAGTAGGGAAGTGATCCTGACTCCTGTAACTCAGCACTGGTGAGATCACACCTCAAGTGTTGGGTTCCGTTTTGGGCCCTTCACTACAAGGAGGACATTGAGCTGCTGAAGCGTGTCCAGAAAAGGGCAATGAAGCTGCTTTAGCTTAAGGTCACCTCTCTTTTCAAACTCCAAGACAACTGACATCTCAGTTGCTGCTAGAAGGCACTTTCCACAACAAGACGGCGCTAGATGATCCTGACATGATAGTGTGGCTTGTGGCTGGAATCAACTAATAGAAATTCATGAAAATGATCACATTTCCTGTTATTTTGACAAACAGGATGGACTAACAGAAGATGGATTAATAAATATGACTCTACTATTGCTCCCACTGGGATCGGTGCATGATTTCTACAACTGGCTACAAAGAAGCCATCTTTTGTTTTTTTTATTGTTTTGAAGTCGTAGAGCTTGGAATGCACCTGTCTAGAGATCCCCTAGTCCAATTCCCCTAACAAAGCAGGGTCACCTAGGCCAGGTCACACACAAACTCATCCAGGCAGGTTTTGAAGGTCTCCAGAGAAGGAGTTTCCACAACCTCTCTGGGCAGTCTGTTCCAATGCTCTGGCACCCTTATAGGAAAGAAGTTTCTCCTCATGTTGGGGTGGCACTTTCTGTGTTATAGCTTATACCTTTTGTTCCCACCAAAATGAGACACTCACCCCTCAGATATTTATAGACATTAATCAGACACCCTCTCAGCCTTCTCCAGACTAAAGATCCTCTTTAGAGGACTAAAGACTCTCAGTCTTTCTTCATAGGACAAATGTTCAAGTCCCTTAATCATCCTCACAGTTTTCTGCTGGACCATCTCCAGTAGATCCCTGTCCCTCTTGAATTTGCTAGCCCCAGACTGCACACAGTATGCCAGGTGTGATCTCATCAGTAACAAAACAAATTCAGTCTGGAATCTTGCATGTACCACATCAACAATAAATGTAGCTCCCATTTGCACCAGGAAGAACCCACTGAGTTGAACCCAGCCTGGTGTGACTGCCTAAGATCTGCCAAAAGGAAAACAATTTGTGAAGTCTCAGTGCCACGACAGCTCCTCAGAACAGAGTCTATACTGGCCACAAGTAGTACTTAATGAATCTTCCCTTCTTCTGCACATATGTGTATTTCTTTCTGTGAAGAAACAGGGCTCTCCAGCCCCAATTCCAGCTGATACAATGGTTTTGTTAATGACACTATCATATCTGTGAGCCAGTAACTCCAATCACCTGCACATGAATGGAATCAATTGATCTTCCTTATTAAGAGAAGGTTGAACTCCTTGAATCAAACTCTGCTTTCAGCCACAATACGTGCAGGAGCACTGGACTGACAGTGGTGTACTGGAGAGCAGACTGCAGGGCTCCTCCTGCCCCCAGGGTACTGTCAGTGAGCAGAAGCTCTGCTTGGCTCCTTATTGTCTTTGTTAATAACACTTCTAAGTTAATTTGCATTTGGGTCTGTTTCTGTATCTTCCTCAACGTGCTTCTATGATACTTGGAGATACTGCTTAGGGAAGGATCCATGCCCAGGGGTAGGGTGTATTTCAAGGAGATGGACTCCTGCTTACTGTGGGTGTGTAACTGGTATTTGGTTTGCAGGTTTTCTCCCTTTCCAAAGCCAGAGGCAAACCACAGAGTGCCCAGTCCTCAGAACACTGGAACAGAGAAGCACCATCCTTTCATTTTGTAGGATCTCTAATTCTCTATTGACTGCATAAGAACTTCAATAGTAGTACAAACAGGCAATGAAAAAAAAAAATAGTCTACGACAGCCAGACAGACTTGATAACCTCAGAGGTCTCTTCCAATCCCAACAGTTCAATGATTCTGAGGTCCCTTCCAACCTAAACCACTCTACGATTCTGTGATTCTTGAAGTACCCTTTGGCCTGACAGCATTTCCCCTGTATCACTAAGAAATGCAAAATGTTTGCAATACAGCTTGTTTATCCACTGTGAAAACCCAGCAAAGGGAAAACCTTCCATTAAATCTCATACCACAGCTTATTGAAAGTCAGAGAGTGACCGTGACATAAATCTTCCATTAAATCTCATACCGCAGCTTATTGAAAATCAGAGAGTGACCATGACATAAATGCTTTCTCCTGTTCTGGGCTAGAACATCAGCTTCCTCCCACTGAAAATTTGGTGACCATGAGCTACTTGCATGTTGAACTACTCCAAGCTTGACTCTCAGAAAACTGATCAAAGCTCCAGCATATACCCCCCACAGCAACATTCACATGCAGCATAATGAACCACAAAGGCTTCACAATAAGGTGACTGGTTTCTGCTAGTCAAGATCCAGATTAAGCCTTGACAGCACTGAGACAAGGCTATTTCACAAACAGGTTCTCTGCTCATGCTTGCTTATCAAGCACCTGGTGACTAATGGTACTCTTTTGAAGACCAGAGGAAGCGAGAGGCTTTAAGAGCTAAGTGTGGAAGGCCATCTATCCATAGGAGGTCCTGCAGTCTTGCTGCCACTTGGGTCAACTACACTGCCTACTCTTTCATGAGACATCCAAGACACTAAAGCATCTCAACTTCTTAAGATTTCTGAATGTCCACCCTTAAGGTAGAGCTGCAATGTTTGCTTTCAGTTTTACAGTGCTTGCCTTCTGCAGCAATACTATGGAGACAATTCTGGAGCAGGCTTTAGGGGGGATGTCCCCCCAGTGTCAATACATTGGTGCTAAAGCAGTGTGACAGAGGAGAGCTCTCAATTGAGGTTTGTTTTGTTTTCAACCATTTTTTGTCTCAGCTGCATACAAATAATGCTTTTATATATATACACACATACATACATACTATACATATTATATACATAACATAAAGATTTCTATATAAATATATCACATAGATATTTGTATATATATTAACAAATATTTTAAAATATGTATTTTACATAGGTCAGTTCTGTGACCTGGTTTGATGCTAAGAAGTGAAATGACTATTTCAAAGATCAAAGGATCTTGTAGCCAGCAGATTAAGAGAGGTGATTCTGTCACTCTACTCTGGTGAGACCTCACTTGGAGTACAGTATCCAGCTCTGGGTCCCCCAACTCAAAAAGGATATGGACCTGTTGGAGTGGGTGCAGAGAAGGGCCACAAATATGACCAGAGGGTTGGAGCACCTCCCCTATGGGGACAGGCTGTGAGAGTTGGGGCTGTTCAGCCTGGAGAAGGCTCTGGAAAGACATTATAGCAGCCTTCCAGTACCTGGAGGTGGTCTACATGAACGCTAGGGAGAGAGATTTTACAAGAGCTTATAGTGATAGGATGAGGGGAAATGGATTGAAGCTTGAGGAGGGCAGAGTTGACACTGTTCAGACTACAGAAAAGAAGGCTCCAGAAAGACCTTGCAGCTGCATTCCAGTATCCAAAGGGGACCTATAAGACAGTTTAGAAGGGCCTGTAGCAGGAGGAGGAAGGACAATGGTCTTAAAGTGGAGCAGTGGAGATTTAGGTTGGACATAAAGAGGAAGTTCTTCACAAATAAGGGTGGAAAAATATGGAACACGTTCCCCATAGATGCAGTTGAGGCCCTGCCATGGAGACATTCAAAGTCAAACTTGATGGGTCCCTGAACAACTAGATCCAGGTAGAGATATCCCTGCTCACTAGAGTGGGGGTTGGACAAGGTGGCTTTTGATGGTCCTTTCCAACTCAGTGCATTCTGTGACTGAGAATCTGAAGGAATTCTTAGCACTCACAAGCATCAGTGCTTTTTATAAAGGACAACCTTATTTTCCTCACAAAAAATGCAGCTCTTGGTCACATTTTTTTAACCTAGGTCCCAGAATACTTTTTTATTAATGACTGTCTTTCCTAACTTAAGCTCTCCAGAACACACACTCATGCCTCCTGAGCAACAGCAAAGCATGCAGCACACGGGCGCTCAGTGCGAGATGATTTGCACAGTTATCACACACCACTTGAAGAGTGTGGAGCGAGGCACAGCAGAATAATGTTGCCACCACCTCACTTGTTTAGAAAAGCTTGGGAAAGTCACAAGTTGTTACACAATGGTACCTTTAACACACACTGCATCACTCATAGCTTTTGCCTGAGGCGCCCGAGAACATCCACGAACGCTGGCGGCACAGAATTAACGACGCAGTTCAGTCTAGAAGTGGTTGCATTTTAATAGCTGAGTAGAGTAAGCCTTAGGTATTGCCAACTGATCTTACAGCAGTAAATGAACTAGCTCAAATTTATCAAATTATTTGGGATCTTCCAAGAAAATGTTCCCCCTCCCAAAAATTTTTAAAAAAATTTATTTTTTTAACTATTATTCAGTGTTTTGGACCAAATATTATTTTAGTTACTCTTAGCCTTGGATTTGCTATTTGAGCTGTTCTCACAACAGCCTTTTGCTTGCTTTTAGTGTAGGTGATGTAGGCTCCCTCCCTACCACGATTTCTAGAACCTTTACAGTTCCATCATCTGGGTGAGTCCATAGAGCACTATAACACTACAAGTTATTGACAGTGCTACAGCTGTGGCTTCTGCTTTATACATGCTCTGCAACAGGTTGACCAGGGAGGCTGTGGATGTCCCCTTCCTGAAGGTATTTAAGATCAGGCTGGATGAGGCCTTGAGCAAACCTGGTCTAGTAGAAGGTGTCCCTGCTCATGCTAGGGCGGGTTGGAACTAGATGATCTTTAAGGTCCCTTCCAACCCAATCCATTCTATGAATCTATGAATATTCATACCATACAGATTTCTCATCTGACTGTAGTTTGATCAATCAGCAGAGAAAGACAGAATTTGCGCCAGAATCACAGAATGTTTTGGATTTAAGGGAACCTCTCGGGGTCATCTAATCCAATCCCCCCTGCACTGAGCACATCTTTAACCACATTGCTCAGAGACTAGGTTGCTCAGATCTTTCAAAAAGAATGGTGCAGCCCTGAAACAGTTTTGTCTCTAGGGGATATAAAAGACTATCATAAACCACAGAATCACAGAATGTCAGGAGCTGGAAGGGACATCAAAAGATCACCCAGTCCAACCTCCGCTGACAGAACAGGATCACCTATACCAGATCACACAGGAACATGTCCAGGTAGGTTTTGAATATCTCCAGAGAGGGAGACTCCAAAACCCCCTAAGGCAGCCTGTTCCAGTTTTCTGTCATCCTCACAGTGAAAAAAGTCCTCCTCATGTTTCTGTTGAACTTGCTATGCCTCAACTTCCATCCACTGCCCCTCAGCCTATCATTGGGTATCACCAAGCAGACCCTGGCTCCATCCTCCTGACACCCTTTACATATTTATAAACACTGATGAGGTCACGTCTCAGTCTCCTCTTCTCCAAGCTAAAGAGCCCCAGCTCCCTCAATGTCTCCTTGTAAGAGAGATGTTCTATTCCCTTCCTCATCTTTGTGGGTCTGCACTGGATTCTCTCAAGCAGTTCTCTGTCCTTCTTGAGCTGAGGGTCCCAGAACTGGACACAGTCCTCCAGATGTGGCCTCACCAGGGCAGAGTGAGTAAAGGAGCAGGAGAACCTCTCTCGACCCACTAACCACAGTCCTTCTAATAACACCCCAGAATGGCATTGGCCTTCCTGGACACAAGAGCACATTGCTGGCTCATGGTCAACCTCCCATCCACTAGGACCCCCACATCCTTTTCCCCTTTGCTGCTCCCCAACAGATCAGTCCCCAACCTGTACTGCTCCCTGGGGTTGTTCTTTCCCAGGTGCCAGACTCTACACTTGCACTTGTTGAATGTTACTCAATTTCTCCCTGCCCAGCCCTCCACCCTGCCCAAGTCTGGCTGAATGGCAGCACAGCCTTCTGGTGTGGCAGCCACTCTACACAGTTTGGCATCAGCAGTAAACTTGCTGAGAGTGCACTCTGTGCCCATTTGGTACACACAAAAAAA
>VWZE01002393.1:92695-106050 GCA_013396675.1 Eubucco bourcierii
GGCGAGGGGATGCGTTTTCCCCGGGCTGCAGGCAGGGACCGGTAACTGGGGCGAGGGGCACCCGGCTGGCCCCGCTGCGAGCTCCCCGGGGCTGGGCTGTGTGACTCAGCGAGGTCGGGCTCCAACCCATCCGCTCACTTCAGGCGGAGCGTGGCTGGGAATCCTGCTTTAAAGGGCGAGCTGCAGCCGTCAGGGCTCTCGGAAGCAGTAATTTTAGTTCGGAGGGTGAAGGCGCAGTGACCACATCACTCAGCGGCAAAGCTCAGGACTCAGAACCCATCTGCCTGAGTTTCCTAAGGAGACTCCTGAATAAATGTTACTCCTATACCATTACTCTTTAAGAAATCGACGTCGGGAGAAACTGGGGAGTCACAGTTGCTCAGTATGAAGTCCCTAGTGAATACTCGTGAAGAGCAACACTAAACTGTGGCTGTAATGTCTTCTGTATCTCCCTTTCATAGAATAATAGAATTGTTTCACATGGAAAAGTCCTCTAAGACCATTAAATCATTTGACCTGACACCACCGTGGCTTAACATAAACCACGTCCTGAAAGCCTCATCCACACATTTCTTGAACACCTCCAGGGATGGTGACTCCACCACCTCCTTGGGCATCCTGTTCCAGTACTTGAAGGAAAGAAATTTTTCCTGCTATCCAACCTAAACCTCCCTTGGCACAACTTGAAGCCACTTCCTCTCATCTTATTACTTGATATTAGAGAGACAAGACCACCCCCTACCTCAATACAACCTTCTTTCCTCCCTTTGTAAATTAGGAGATACTGCAACTAAAGCATAGAGTTTGAACAGTGCAGAAGCACCTGGAACACAAGGCTGGATACAAGCATTCTAGCTGTAGGCAAAGCACATTTTAAAAAACTCACCAAACCCCCGTAGTCCATACCTTGAGTCTTATGCACCCAATTCCTGGCCACCACTTCTGCTACTATGGCTGCTGCAAAGCCTCCCCTGTGGTAGGAGGGTGTCTCCCAGCTTGGCTTGCTTGTAAAGATCTTCAACCCTGCCCCTAATTGCTTCATATATTTCAGGTGACTTAACTCTTTCAATTAAAGTTCTTCTGATTAAATCATTACTTAGGTCTGAGTGGCATACTGTCTGCAACGTCCACAAGCCTTTGCTATTCCAGTGTGTTTGCTCTTAACCTATGGATATATTCCAGAAGAAAACTTTCACCTTTTGAAACACCTCTGAATTTTCCTATGGAGAGAATGGCATTAGCATTCCACATGCAATGCTGCACACTCAGGTGTGTTGTTTGCACAGCCCCTTCCTGCAGCCACTTGAAGAAGCTGGAGTGATGAATCAAAAAAGAACTATACTGTTGAATGCTTTTATGGGGTTTTAGATTGTTGTTATTAAGCACTTTTTTCCTTCTCCAGTGTCTTCAGAGGGAGGTGTTCAAAGGCAGAGCTTTCAAAGTGAATGTAGATTTCGGTTGGTGTTGCCGACATCTTCACTGTAGATGTTCAAGAAAAGACAGATTTACCATGCCCTTTTCCCCTTGTGGATGATCTTACACTTCATACTGTGCTGCTGTGTACACCAGAAAACCTTCAGTATTCTTCCTTCATCCTAAGAAGATAGATCCTCTTCAGCTATCCTCATGCCCGAATTGCATTGAGGTGTAGTTATCTGCCTGGAACTCTTCTCTGGCTGCTGCTGCTGGGATGCTAGAGGCAACCACTGGTGTGTGCCTTTCCTCACAGGGAAGATGTCTAAGGGATGACAGCAGAGCTGTACATTTCTGGAGGCAAGTGGATAGGGCTCACAGTCCATGCTGGTTTGAAAGCTGGAGTGTTGAATCTGGACTTGCAGCCACATTGGTTGCATTATCACTGATTAGCTAGACCAGTTCCAAATGGTTTTAATTCTATTTTTGGCTTTTTTTTTTTTTTAACAGATGGAGATTATTTTAAAAAACTTGTTTGGGGCAAAGATTATTTTTTTAAAACTTGTTTTCTGTTTGATGTGCAGATTTCAATGATACTTTCTTGTTTTCTACACCACTGTCCCTCCCAATCTTCTGTTGCAAAAGCGGCAAAGCAAACTCCAAATTAAAACAAATCCTTCCACGTGGCAAAAAACACTGCTGTGGAGATGCACCCCAAGCTTAAACAAACCATGCTCTTAATGAGGCTGCTAATACCCTCTGCATTTTGAGAGAAAATTTACTCCAAGATAATGTAGTCTACTGAAATACAGCTATTTACAATCTCAGCTATATCCTGTCCTATCTCACACAGCCCACACACAAGGGGAAACCAGGAGGAAACACAAATCTACTTACTGGTGGGAACAGGGTGGAAAGAGATCTCATATCACATTTCAGCCATCCCAATGAACACTTGTAAAATACGTGGTATTTCCAGTGGTGTGAAATACTCACTAAAGAAATAATATTTGCAGTGGTGTGAAATACTCACCAAAGAAGTAATATTTGCAGTGGTGTGAAATACTCACCAAAGAAGTAATATTTGCAGTGGTGTGAAATACTCACCAAAGAAATAATATTTGCAGTGGTGTGAAATACTCACCAAAGAAATTATATTTGCAACAGTGTAAAGTATTTGCAAAATAAATAATACTTGCAGTGGTGTGAGGTATTCACATTTACGATGCATCTGCCCAGTGAAGTAAATGGCAAAATTCCCATCTAATTCCTGTAAATGCAGGTTTATGACATGTTAAAATGATGTTCCACAGGCTTGCTGTATGTTTTGCCTACTTAGTTGGAGAGTGGGACTGTGTTGAAATGGTAATGGAAGATCTTCCAGACTCTGAACTAAATTCTCATGTGTTCTGCCCATTATTTGTTATTCATGTGTAGACTCTGCAGTGCAAATGCAATGAACGGTCAGAAGTCACCAGATTAGACAATAAAATAGGCAGCACTGAAGAAACCAAGTGTTCCACTGGAAACCACTGCATTTGAGATGTTCATTAGTGCCTAGTACCTCAGACTAGTGATATCCAAATATAACCATTGCTCCCATTCAGGCTACCAAATACTCCCTCAGCATCTGAAAACCTCTGTGTTGTTTTAGTTCAAGTATTTTTCCTTTGTAATGGAAGTAGTCTATGAGGGTAAAATCTGAGAATTTTAAGCATCTGGTTTATTTTTCCTCTCTGCTATCTGTTTTGCAGTAGTACTTTATTTGGACAGGAGAAGTAACACTTTCTCTTTGTTTATAGTCACTTTATTTTTTTTTTCCAGTTGGTTAATTTTCAGGAGTTTATGTAGTAACCCAGGATTGCAGGTTTTAAGATGCACTGCAAACTGGGTTTTAGTTACTCTTTGCATATATGGTACAAAAAACTTCCAGGAAAATTTTCATATTTTCATACCCAGGGGGTATGTTAACTTTTGCCTTGCCAAAACTTGAAATTCAGACCCAATACAACCTAAATAAGCTTAATTAGCCTATCTACTTATAATCTAGTTTGTAGAACATCTTAAAATTACACACTGTTTCCATTCACTTTGATGTCTAGAGAAAAGAAGGCTCCAGGGAGCCTTCCAGTACCTGACAGGGGCCTACAAGAAACCTGGGGAGGGACTTCTTACAAGGGCTTGTAGTGATAGGATGAGGGGGGATGGGTTGAAGCTTGAGAAGAGGAAATTTAGACTGGATATTAGGAAGAAATCTTTTCCAGTGAGGGTGGTGAGACACTGGAACAGGTTGCCCAGGGTGATTGTGAATGCCCCACCCTGGAAGTGTTCAAGGCCAGGTTGGATGAAGCCTTAAGCATCTTAGTCCAGTGAAAAGTGTCCTTGCCCATGGCAGGGGTGTTGGAACCAGATGATCTTTAAGGTTCCTTCCAACCCAAACCATTTTATGCATCTAAAAATCTATGAATCTATGGACATGGCCACTTGGAGATGTTATGGATCAGAATTTGCTATAGTCCAATGTGATCTTCCTTATCTGCATCTGACAAGGCTGAGCTGTAATGAAGGTGTCCTTAGCTCAGGTTCATAAGAGGAGCAGATAGCATGAAAGGAGAAGGGGATAGTGTTCTGAGTGAGTTCTGTAGCAAAAGCCATCATGCCATTGGTGACCAGTGTTTCAGTTCTACCACAGGCACCCTGTGCCACAGACACCATAACCTCTAGTTTGGATTAGGGCTTCTGGAGCAGACTTGGGGCCAAATCATGCCATGATGAGCTCTGGAGAATGGAAGAGGCTGGCAGCAGCAGAGGTAAATGGTGGTGTGTCCTCCCTTCTTCAGTTCCCGCAGGAATGAGCAGTGCGTACCTCCAGCCAGTACGTGCTGCAGATGGCAGTTGAGAGAAGGGGCTGGCCATGCCCTTTAGCTGGCAGACTGTGTTCCCTTGGAGCTGCTGTGTGCCAGTCAGCGTGGGAGACGATCTGGCTCCCTGTCATCCCCTGAGCTGATAGATGGGAATCTTGCCCTCTTTCCTACCCGCCTTTCCTTCCCTCGACATCACGTGTGTGGGAGGGGGGAAACGAAGAGGGAGAAAATGACGGAAATGTGAGAAGTGAGTGGAATTATCTGCAAGTATGAGGTATTCTCCAAGATTAATCCCTCCTGTCAGGAAGGGGGTGGACTTTTGGATCACAGCCTGGAAGATATACATCTACTATTTTTACGCGGGGAATAATTGAAATATGTAGCATAAAATTAGTGCAGGATAGGAGAGGAGCCACCCATGTGCCATGAAATAGCCGGTGGGGATCATGAGTGACAGCCCTTCACGGGCAGCTAGAGAAAGAAAGGAAGATTCTCAGCCCACTACATTTCTTTTCTTCCACAGTGTACAGCTCTCCTGTTCTTGGGTGTGTCAGCTCCATATCACGAGTCTTCTGCCATCTGTTTGTTCGCTTCAGTTGTGATAGAATTCAAAGGCTAGACCCTCAGCTATGTAAAAATGGCTCAGTTTATAGAAGCCACGCATCTGCAGAAGGCTCTCAGTAGAAGCTACAGCTCTCTTCAGCAGAATAAGCTCTCCAAAGAGAGGGAGGAGGAGAAAGTTGCAAGGATGAGCTCTTCATAGCATTATCAATTCCCATTTTATTTTTGTTGATGGAATGGTAAATTGATGTCTCAAGCAAATATCCATCACCTTCATTACTGGAGCAAAGAACCAAAAAAACCCCCACAATTTCTTACATGTAGTAGGGAAATGCTGCAGAAAAGAAATTGAAGCTTTTAGACATTTGTGCATTAAAATCTCAAACTTGCTTTGACATTCACGATCTCTTTTTTTTTTTTCCCCCTCTTATGGACATGCAAATCAATGAATCATTGGCAAAGAAAGCCAATGGCATCCTAGCTTGTATTAGAAATGCTGTGTCCAGCAAGAGCAGGGGGGTTGATTGTCTCCTTGTACTCAGGTCTGGCGAGGCCACACCTCGAGTATTGTGTTCAGTTTTGGGCATCTCAATATAAGAGAGATGTTGAAGGGCTGAAGTGAGTGCAGAGGAGGTTAAGGAAGCTGGAGAAGGACCTGGAGAACAAATCTGATGAAGAGTGACTGAGGGAGCTGGAGTTGTTTAGTTTGAAGAGGCTGAGGGGAGACTTCATTGCTATCTACAGCTACCTGAAAGGACATTTTGGAGAGGCTGCTGCTGGGCTCTTCTTACAAGTAAATAGTGATAGAACAAGAGGGAACAGCCTCAAGCTTCAGCAGAGTAGGTTTAGAGTTGACATTAGGAAAAGTTTTTTCACAAGAAGAGTGGTCAGGCATTGGAGGGGCTGCCCACGGAGGTCACCAACCCTGAGTGTGTTTAAAGGTCATTTGGATGTGGTGCTTGGGGATACGGCTTAGGGTGAACATTGTAGAGTAGGATTATCAGTTGGACTTGGTGATCCTGAGGGTCTTTTCCAACCTGAATGATTCTCTGAGTCTGAGTGGCTTACAAGCTCATTTGTGGAAAACAAAAGGTTTTTTTCAAGTTTTTGTATGAATTGAGAAATTCTTTATTGTAATTTCTGCATCTGCTTGTGCAGGGTGGGAAAGGAGACCTGTGCTAAAATGTGTACTGCCAGGTTACTGCTCCATTGCTAGTAGCAGTTCCCTCATGCTGAGTTCAAGTTGGGCACAAGATCTACTGAATTTGCAGGTTTCTGCTCCTGCAGGTCCTGTTCTTGTCAGTATGGAGAAGGATTTTGTATTTTTTAAAAATTTTATTTAACAGAGATTTAAGTGAGAAATTTAAATCTTACATAACTCACTTGGCTGATCATATTGAACAGTTACTCAGCAGTCTTGCCAGCACAGGGTAGTTTGGAATATTTTTGTGCCATGAAGTGTCTGGACCATCTAGAATGACAGGAACTTTGGAAAACACAGAGGTGGTCCATGGATAATTTGCGGTCAGAATAAATACAAAATTACTTCAAGTATGTCACTTCTTAGTTGAGACAACTCCACCCTATGTATGTGATCAGAGAAAATAATAATAAATAAATAGGATTTGATCTCTGCTGAGGGAACTGGCATAGCTCCTCAGTTTTAATCCAGTGTCCAGTGGCATGCCCTGCTGTATGTTAGGAAGGAAGCTGCTTAGTGCTTTGTGGCTGTATTTTATTAGCCCATACTTGCCCAAATACTTAGTATATTCTTTTTGTTTCTCCTTTTCCTTCACACTGGATCCCTTGCTTGATTCCCTCCACTTAGTCATAATGGCTACATAGACAGATGCCTTCTTACCCATCATCCTCCTACGGCCATTGCTTTACAAACGCAGTTATGGACATACAGAACAGAAGCACACCATCACCTTTTTCTTTGCTCCAGCCCCTGTCACTGTCCAAACATTCAGTGCTGTTTGTGTCCTATGGTCAGGTTTTGCTCTTCATTTCTTGTAGTTGCTAAAAGTCAGCCGTTGAGCTCTACTTATGTTTATAACAACTTTTTGGTTCATTTTGCTGTCAAGCTGTGTGCTAACCTAGTGCTGCTTCTTTTGAATCACTGTCAGTGCCAGACCAACTTAAACACAAACAAGTTTCTCTCTCCTCCCTCATGCCTTCTGTTTCAGTCAAAACAGAAGACAAAAGAAGTGGCCAGTGACAGTTTTGTTCACTGCTGTCGTAAGCAGCCCTCATTACTTAACTAAGCAGGGAGGGTTTGCTCAGCCTCTTGCAATCTCATTTATTGTTTCATGCACTTTGGACAGAGGTACTTGAAGATTAAGAGTGAAGGTGGGAGCAGATAGCAGAGAAGAGCTGTTAAAGGGCCAAGTAAATCAACTGAATTTCAAGGACTCTGGGAAGTGGTTCCAGGTGAAGGGTGCGATGTGGAGAAAACCAGAGAATCAAGCCCAGAAGCAGAAAGTACATTCATATTTGGTAGGAAGGTCAAAGAGGTGGAACTTGTTGCTGCAAGAAGGGCAAGGGGTGTAAGGATTGGAAGACAGAAATAACTTTGATGAGGAAAGTGCTTTTGATAGACGAATTTCAGCCAGTCTGGATTGCAGGATGGACCTGAATTGTTCTCAGTGAGTGTCTGAGAGAGCTACAAACTCAGAAAACACCACTTGCTGCGGCAGTTCACTGCTATTTTACCTCTCTTCCGCCATAAAAGGAGCATCAAGAATTTGTGGAACTGTTAAGGATAATCAAGGGGGCAGTAAGAAGCAGAAACCAAGTTGCTAATGCTCCTTCTTGCCCATCTAATCAGGCGCGGCACCCTGAACACAAACACACCCGCAGGTGGCAGCAGCTTGCACAAAGCAGAAAGGTGAAGTCCAGAATCTGGATGCACTGTTGAATTTTGTGGAGAAACAAGTGATTGGAAGGTAGAGGGATTGCAAAATTATCCCTCGAGCTTGTAAAAGGGGATGGAGTGTGCAGTTCATTTATGAAAAGCTTCATTCAGAGGTAACCTGGAAAGGAGACAAGGAAGGGAGCTCTCATTTCCTATGAGATACAAAGTCAGCGCAATGTAGAACATTTTTTCTTCTCTCTTTGGACTTGTCTTCATTGCAGAACGTTAAAACTCTAAAGATACACATTTGTACCACTATAGTGGACGTATATCGACCTGGTTGTAGCACTATGAAAATATGCTGGTCAATAAAGATAGAACAGAAGAGGCTATTTCAGTTGGAAAGGACCTAGAGCTATTATCTAGTCCAACTGCCTGACCACTTCAGAGCTGGCCAAAAGTTAAAGCATATTAAGGACATTGTTTGGATGTCTCTTAAGCACTGACAGCTTGGGGCATTGACCACCTCTCCAAGAAGCCTCTGCAGTCAGCAGGGGCATCTTCGACTACATCAGGTCGCCCAGAGCCCTGTTGAGCCTCACTCTGAATATCTCCAGGGATGGAGGCTCAACCACCTTCCTGGGCAACCTGTTACAGTGTTCTGCTACCCTCATGGTAAAGAACTTGTTCCTAACATCCAATCTAAATCTGCTTTTCTGTAGTTTGGAGCCATTGCCCCTTGTCCTGTCACTGCAGGGCTTTATAAGCAGTCCCTCTCCATGCTTCTTGTTGGCCCCCTTCAGGTACAGGAAGGTTGCTATTAGGTCTTCCCTAAGCCTTCTCTTTTCCAGGCTGAACAACCCCAGCTTCTGTCTTTGTAGCAGAGCTGATCCAACTCTGATCATTTTCATGGCTCTCCTCTGGATCTGCTCCATCAGGTCCATATCCTTACTGTACGGAGGACTCCAGACCTGGACACAGTAGTGCAGGTGAGGTCTCACCAGAGCAGAGTATAGTGATAGAATGTCAAGTCTAAACCTCCCCTGACATAGCTTTGAATCATTTCCACGTGTGCTACACTGGATCCCAGCGAGCTTAAAAGCTGCTTTCTCCTTCCTCCAGCAATGTAGTCCTTGTTGTAATGACAGTTCAAAGGTCAGTTTTTCCATTCCAAGGGAATTACAGGCCAATTTCAAACTATTTGACAGCCCCTCAAAAGGTCTAGCAATATAATCCTGACTCTCACAGTATTCGTTGTTCCCTTAGAACCCTGTCCCCTGAGGCTTTTGGTTAGATGAGAATGTCTGCGTTCTAAAATAGAACAAAATTTAATTTTCATGGCTTGGGAGCAAGACTTGAAGATATGATTGTATCTTTTAAAAAAAAAAAAGTAGGGGGGATGATGTGGGGAATAAAGAAAGAATTGTGTTATTAAAAAAAAGAATAGAATCTTAGTTTTGGAGATCCTGATTCATGACTCTTCAGCACGGGAAGATGGCAATATTATACTGATCTTTCAAACAAAAAACCATAGATAGGTTACTGACTACTTTACAACACTGCCAGACTAGGCAAAACCATGGGCTGTCATGTCTTTGAGCATAGGATCATAAACTATACAAACTAATAAATATAAATGAGATGGTTGATGACAAATGAATGATAATACACTAAAAGTTTTAGTATAAGCATACCCAAAGGATACATGGTCAGATCTTACAATCATAGAAAGATCTGGGTTGGAAGTGACCTCTGAATGTTATCTAGTCCAACCCTCTCTACAGTAAGCAGGGGCATCCTCAACTAGATGAGATTGCTCAGAACTTGATATCAGAAAGAGTGAATATAGTCAGTAGAGGAACTCTTGGAAACAAAAATCACATTCACTGCAGGGGTTTGACCTGTACCACATTTCTAACCTCAGTAAATAGTGATTATAGAAGGAGCTGTGCCAGGGACCAAGGCTGCCACCTCTGGGAATATGATTTTAAACTTAGCACAAAGAATCACCCAGCATCTCACCAGCAAGTAATTTATCCAAGATAAGCTCTCAGTGTATCACAACTGTTCACAGAATCAGAATCATTAGATTTTTGAGTCTAATCCTCAGCCCAACACCATCATGACTATTAAACAATGTCCACATGTTTCTTGAACACCTCCAGGGATGGTGACTCCACCACCAGCCTGGGCACCTGTTCCAATGCCTGACCAATATTGTAGTAAAAAAATTTTCTCCTAATATCCAACCTAAACCTTCCTTGGTGCAAGTTGAGGCCATTTTCCATTACTCTGTTGATGAATACCCTCACAAAACATACAAATGCTCTAAAGTGGTGCATTATCAGTTTCAGTTATAACACAAGCAAGTTTGTAAAGAACACAGAGGTTAAATGGTCAAATTAATTTAAAAAGTGCATTCATAAAGGAATGGATCTTACATTTCATAAATGGGTTTTGTTAATTTGCTATTTTTGTAAAAATACTTGCAAGACCTCCTCTGTTGCCATGACAATTTTATTTCCATAAACATGACTTTTCTTATGTGTGAATATCCAACATTGTATTTGTTAAGCTATGTTGGAGAAAGGAGATGGCAACTTGGCACCATACATGGAGAGGCTCATATAGGCAGATCTCTTTCACTGACAGTGGTCAGGACTAAGTCCTTTATAGTAAGGTAAAATAATTGCTCTTGGATCAAGCTTTATGTACTTACCCCAGAATCACTGAACATTAAAGGTTGGACTTCTGGAGATCATCTAGTCCAACCTCTCTGCCAGAGAAGGATCATGTAGTGTAGGTCACACATCCAGGCATGTTTTGAATGCCTCCAGACAAGATTCCACAACCTCTCGGGGCATCCTGCCCCAGTGTTTTGTCACCCTTGTGTGAAGGAGTTTTTCCTTCTATTCATGTGGAACCTCTTCTGCTCCAGCATGCACCCTTGCCCTTGTCCTATCATTGGACATCACTGAGCAGAGCCTGGTTCCTGCCCTTCACATTTTTGTAAACAAGAATGAGGTCACTTCTCACTTCATGGGTCTTCCACGCTAAAGGGCCCCAGCTCCCTCAGCCTTTCCTCCTAAGGGAGATGTTCCACTCCCTTAACCTTTGTGGCTCTGTGCCACTCTTTGAAGCAGTTCCCTACTTATATTCCCTCTAAGTTTGGGGTTTGTTTTTCTCCATCTCTTCTTGCAAATAATGTTTTGGAGTCAGGAAACCTTAAGTCTACTTTCCACTGAAAAGAAGAGCCTCAAGGCTAAATTCTAGCTAAAAGTAGAGCTGGAAGTCCTTGGATCTACACACATAAAGCAGTTCTAAGGACACAGGATTCTCATTGCCTACTCTGCAATTTGCTGTCCTAGTGGGAGTGGTTCACAGGTTCACAAAGCATTTAGGACTGGTCACACATGTGAGGCATGGGCATGGGATCGGCACAGTAATGGCCATGGTGGGGCTAGGTTGACAATTGGACTTGATGATCCTAGAGGTCTTTTCCAACTGAAATAATTCTGTGATTCAAGATGAAGGGACCAGTCTCTTTTTGGTGGTGCCCAGAAACAGGTCAAGGAAGAATGGGTGTAAGCTGGAACACAGGAAGTTCCCCCTCAACATGAGGAAAAACCTCTTCACTGTGAGTGTGACAGAGCCCTGGAACGAGCTGCCCAGAGAGGCTGTAGTGTCTCCTTCTCTGGAGACTTTCAAGACCTGCCTGGATGCATTCCTGTGTGACCCGGCCTAGGTGATCCTGATTTGGCAGGGAGGTTGGACTTGATCTCTGGAGGTCCCTTCCAACCCCTACTGTTGTATGGTTCCATCTTTGTGAAATGATTGCAACAAATCAGACCTCTTCCCAAACTCATTTGCACCAGACTGGTCATCAAGTAATCCATTGAAAGAGCGAGTATGTTGGTTTTGATGTAGTTAGATATTTTAATTAGTGCAGATTCTCTGGACTGGGCCATTAAATGATCTCTCTTCATCTATTTAATTGGGAAAGCATTGCCAAATCTTTGTGCATGCATTGCTGCATGTCTCTCTTCTTTAGCTCTGCTCCTGACAAATTGATCAATGCTAGAGAAAGCTGAGCAGGGGGTTAAGAAAACAAATACTACATTAAAACAAAACAAAACAGTATTTTAGACTCAACACCACAAGGTTTTTTTCCCCCTCTTACTGAAATTTCATTGTGGCTATAGAGAGCTGATGGGATGATATCTTGTAAAAGAGAGGAAAGAGCATAGGAACTACAGTCATTGGCAACTGGAAATATAAAAAATGCTCTCTTTCAAAAGTTAGAAGGTAATTTTGTACCTTGACTTGCACGTGAGTAGTTGTTTCACTCAGTCTTCTGCTCCACCCACACATCCAAAAAAAAAAACCAAAACATTTGAAATAGATTCTCCTGGCAGTCCTTTGAAGATGACTCCCTGAGGTGGTCTAATTTTCATCTTGTTTACATTGGTCAGTTGTACATGGTGACCTTTTTGTGCCTTGAGAGCTACCCCCTTACATCATACACTGCCACAGAAGGTTCGTGTTCTCTTATACCCAGGCTGCAGAGGTGGAGATAGCTGCCTAAGTGGGAAGCACACCTTGAACCAAGCCTTGAGTGTGGATAGTGGAATGGGGAGGACTCAGTATTCAGCCATCAGCCAGTCTGTGTCACCAACACATCTTGATCCAAGTAACAACTTAGCCACAGGCCTGCCAGCTTGGAAATTCTCATTTCCATCACAGTTAAACCTCAGTATTCCCACTTTGGAAGGTAGGATTCAAGGCAACATTGTTAATAGTGTGATCTGTCTCACTGTGCAGTGTGCAGTTGCTACGTAGAAAGCTACATTGAAGCCAGGAATGGAGTTTAAACCAAGCCTTAGTTTCCACTCTTTTTCAGCAGTCACACAGTAAAGCCTTCCTTTACTGGAGCTGTGATGAATAAATGCTGACAGCTCACCCTCAGCGTGACTGACACAAGGATTTTTTGTTCTGCATGTTGGATAAAATACAGTATACATGGTGCAGTTGGAAAGCTGGCCCCCAGGACGAGATGAAGGGGCCTGGGGAGCTTTGAGATACTTAGGTTGAACATAAAGAAGTTGTTTTTCATTAGGAGAGTGGTGAAATACTGTAACAGGCTGCCCAATGATGTGGTTGAGACCCCATCCTTGGTTGACATTCAAGGTCAAATTTGATGTGTCCCTGAGCAACCTGATCTAGTTGGAGATCACGTTTATGAGCTCCTAAGAAACCTAAATGTGCACAAGTCCATGGGGCCTGATGAGATCCACCCACGGGTCCTGAGGGAACTGGCAGATGAAGTTGCCAAACCACTGTCCATCATATTTGAAAAGTCATGGCAGACTGGTGAAGTTCCTGCTGACTGGAGAAGGGCAAACATAACACCCATCTTCAAGAAGGGTAAAAAGAATGACCCTGGAAACTACAGACCAGTCAGCCTCACCTCTGTGCCTGGCAAGATCATGGAGCAGATCCTGCAGAAAGTCCTGCTAAGGCAAATGGAAAACAAAGCAGAGGTGATTGGTGGGAACCAGCATGGCTTCACCAAGGGCAGATCTTGCCTGACAAATTTAGTGGCTTTCTATGATGAAGTCACAGCGACAGTGGACAAGGGAAGGGCAGCTGATGTCATCTAC
>VWZE01002393.1:106641-132030 GCA_013396675.1 Eubucco bourcierii
CTCCTATGAGGACAGGCTGAGAGAGTTGGGGCTCTTCAGCCTGGAGAAGAGAAGGCTTCGAGGGGACCTGATAGTAGCCTTCCAGTATCTGAAGGGGGCCTACAGGAAGGCTGGGGAAGGATTATTTACAAGGTCCTGCAATGACAGGACAAGGGGCAATGGACTTAAACTGGCAGAGGGGAGATTTAGACTAGATATTAGGAGGAAGTTGTTTGCAGTGAGGGTGGTGAGACACTGGCACAGGTTGCCCAGGGAGGTTGTGGCTGCTCCCTCCCTGGAGGTGTTCAAGGCCAGATTGGATGAGGCCTTGAGTAACCTGTACTAGTGGGAGGTGTCCCTGCCTATGGCAGGGGGTTGGAACTAGATGATCCTTGAGGTCCCTTCCAACCTTACCATTCTATGATTCTATGTTCCTGCTTACTGCAGGAGGGTTGGATGAGATGGCCTTTGAAGGTCTTTTCCAGCCCAATGCATGCTGTGATTCTAAATTACAGGAGAGCTTATTCCAGTGACCATGACTTAAATCTTTGCAGAGAAGTCCACAATTTACTGGTGTGAAGAGTGTGGACTAGGCAGGTGAGCAAGAGTTTACTGCATTATTATTTCAGTAAGACTGTGCAGTTCTGTTATGAAACAGAAACATAAAGGAAAAGTTATGTCATTCACTTAGACTGCAGTCTGAGTGGAGAAGTCAGAGGAAATAACCTGCTCAAGATAATTCAGAAAGTTGGTGGTAGAACTGGCAAGAGAATCTACACGGACTTCTTGCAGTTGAGTGCCTCAGATCACACATACTTTACTCACAGAATCATAAAGGTTGGAAAAGACCTTTAAGATGATGAAGTCCAGCTATAACTCAGCTACCGTGACCGCTAAACTGTATCCTGAAGCATCACATCTACACACTTCTTGTACACCTCCAGGTGACTGCACCACCTCCCTGGGCAGCCTGGTCCAATGCCTGAACACTCTTGCGGCAAAGAAATCGTTCCTAATATCCAACCTAAACCTCTCCTGGTGCAACTTAAGCTCATCTTCTTCTGTCCTATCACTAGCTGCTTGCGAGAAGGCATCAACATCAACCTCACTACAACCTCCTTTCAGGCAGTCTGCATTAATTTCTCCCAGGGCAACCATTTTTAATGAACTACTTCCATCATTGTTTGACTTTGTGCTCATCAGGAAGCAAGATGTTGTCTGTGCCACACTTTAGCGAAAACAAAATAAACACAAGGCAGTTTGTAGTCTGGAGGTGCTGCTTCCTCTCTTAGTATCATAGAATCGTTCAGATTGCAAAAGACCCTCAAGATCATCAGGTCCAACCATTAACCTTACTCCACCAAGCTCACCATTAAACCATATCGCCAAGTGCCAATTAATCAATTACTGATTGAGCTATAGTTCATAAAATATTTTACAATCTGCAGAGCAAAAAAAATTAACAGCTCCTGGTCACGCATGTCAGACCACAATTGTCTCAGAACTAATACCAGCTTGTTCTTATGGAAGTCACTTGGAGTGAATAAAGTCTAGTTAACTCCTTGTCCTCCTTGTACTGAGCTGCCCAAAACTGAACACAGTACTCAAAAGTGTGGCCTCACCAATGCTGAGTGGAAGGGGACTGTCACTTCCCTACTCCTGCTGATGCAAGCCAGGACATCACTGGCTTTTTTTTCCCACCTGGGCACACTGCTGGCTCATATTCAGCCACTTGCTGATCCCATGATCTGCTTTATGCCTGTGAAAGCTGCATGCTGCCTTGTACACACAGTGGGGGACTTCAGCTTTTTTGAGTTAATATCTGGAAAAAAAACCCCAAGCCCAAATCAGGCAAGGACAGGTGCACCTTGGAATTGAAAGAACTTTGTACCTTAGTGTTAACAAATAGGTGCGCATTAAGTAGGCTCTACTGTGTTTCTTCTTGTTTACACCACCATTATGTGCAATTGGCTTTGCTGTGGCCTCAAAATGTTCTGTTTTAAGAGATATTATTTATACAAGCTGTAGGTAACCATGGCACTGTACAGACAATGGGAAGTGAATGGGTCCTATCCCAGAAGGCTGTGATAGAAACATAACCCCAAGAGTTAGATCAGAGTTAAAAGACGACTTAATAAAACCCACACAATGCAGTGTAATGAAAAGAAAAATATTTCCTTGAGCTGTATGTTTAAAGGCAGAGTTTTAAAGGCACAGTTGGGACTTGTTTCTTAGCAACAGGGCTCATCTGAGCCATGCAAACACTGTCATGCTGGAAAAAGATACCCTCAAGAAGCAAGGCAATATGAAAGCAGCTAGAAGCATCAAATTTAGATGTCTTCCTGCTGTTGAAGAAGTATTGCATCAGTATTGCAAAGCCTTCAGGCAATGACCAAGGTCATTTTGATAAACTGTAACAATCAGAACACGGAACTCATCTTTACTTCTCTTTCTTAATAGGGGAGAATGGCAAAAAAATAATACTTGAAGATGCATCTGTTGGTATTAAATGGATAACATAAACCATAGGTTAGGTCCTGTCTTCCCTCTTCATGGCTGTATTCTACACTGAGGACATAGGAGTCCTGCAGAATGAAGTTCTTGCTCTGTTGTACCTCATATTGCAAACGGCACTAGGTGTTTCAGAGGAATGAATCTATAATGAAGAGTGTTGAATGCAATAACTTGCCTGTAGCAAAAGCTCCTCCTGAAAGAGTTGACTACCTAACAGATCCTACTAACAAATCACCTCCTTCTTTGGTGTAGTTAGTCAAGAGAGCTTAATGGCAAATGTTCTATTTATTGGACATATTAGATGAGATTCATCTACCTGTGCATCTCAGTTGGTAGCCATTACAACCTGCAGGGAGGAATTAAGCACTGTCAGTGCTTGACTCATCCTCTTCTCTTCCCTAAAATAGGTTAAGTGAATCACACTCTCTGGGGGCCTCCATCTCTTTTTTTTTATTATTATTTTTAATTAATTTTTTAGCTGCAAAGGGTAGCTGGCTCAGATCGAGACACGTCGCTTGCAGATATCGGAAGTTAGGTCACATGAAAGCTACTCATTAACTGCTTTACAAAATAAGGCATTTGTTTTAATAGTTTCAAAATACAACATGCATTGCCCACACAACTTTCTGCATTGCTTCTTGTCCTTACAAGAACTCGTAAATAGGTCTGACCTGCATACTGTTTCCTAATGTCTACCATGTCTGATGCAATTTGTGTATTTTTAAAGCTTAAAGCTCCTAATCTTTCTCATGAGTCATAGAATCATAGACTGTTAGGGGTTGTAAGGGACCTCCAGACTGTGGCCAGCAGACCAAGGTGATTCTGCCACTCCACTCTGCTCTGGTAAGACCTAAGCTGGAGTATTGTGTCCAGCTTTGCAGCACTCAGTACAAGAAGGACATGGACCTTCTAAAGCGGGTTCACAAGAAGGTCACAAAGATGATCAGAGGGCTGGAGCACCTTTCCTATAAAGACAGGCTGAGAGAATCAGCTTGGGGAAGAGAAGGCTCTGGACAGAGCTTATAGCTGCATTCCAGTATTTGAAGGGAACCTACAGGGAAGCTGGGCAGGGAGTGTTTAGAAGGGTTTGTAGTGATAGGATGAGGGGCAATGGTTTGAAACTGGAGCACGGCAGATTTAGGCTAGACATAAGGAAGAAGTTCTTTACAGATGTAGTTGATGCTTCATCTGTGGAGACATTCAAGGTCAAACTTGATGGGTCCCTGAGCAACCTGATCTAGTTGGAGACATCCCTGCTTACTTCAGAGTTGTTGGACAAGATGACCTTCAAAAGTCCCTTCCAACCCAATCCATTCTGTCATTCTATGAAGTAACAGTGTCTGTTCTACATCCTCACTAGAGATACACCACTTAGGAACAAGAAGTGGCAGATGAAAACAGCTACAAGTACCTTGGTGCAAAGTTAGCCAAGTTTCAGCTTAAGAAAATGCTGGTAAGCCTTTACTCTGCTGTGACACAGATACATGTTCTCGTCTTTGATTCTGATATAGGCTTACAATTTAAACTAAAAAGAGAGAAATGGCCAAGCAGCTGGTTATCTGGAGTCCTCAACACAAGCAGGTCCAGAGGAGGCCAAAGATAACCAGAGGGCTGGAGCACTTCCCTACCAGGACAGGCTGCAAGAGTAGATATTACTCAGCCTGGAGAAGTGAAGGCACCAGGGAGATCTTACAGTGGCTTTCCAGTACCTGAAGGGGGCCTACAAGAAAGCTGGGGAGGGTCTTTTCACAAGGGTTAGTGATAGGACAAGAAAGAATGGCTTTGATGTGGAAGAGGAGAGATTTAGACTGGAGATTAAGACAAAATTCTTTCCAGTGAGGGTGGTGAGATACTGGCACAGGTTTCCCAGGGAGATTGTGGATGCCCCCTCCTTGGAAGTGTTCAAGCTCAGGCTGGATGAGGCCTTGAACAACCTGGTCTAATGGAAGGTGTCTCTGCCAATGCAGGGTTGTTAGAACTAGATGACCTTTAATGTCCCTTTCAACTCAAACCAATCTACAAATCTTCAGCCTCCAAGTCCTCATACAGTTGTACAAGATAAGCACATGGTAGCAATCTATTGGACCAGTTCTGCTCTCCTCAAGTCATAAAAACCCTAGAACATATAATTTATTTCTTCCTCTTCAACCAATATTAAACTGTGACAGCAGAAGAAAGACTTTTCTTACAAACATGCTTTAGTGTCCTGTAGTACCCTCATTTTCTGGTACATGCTCACAGTCCAGTTCTCTATGTTGCACATTCATTAAGTCAAAAGCCTTGGAAGGCAGCAAGGCTAAACTAGGAAAGCCAGAATTTGATCATGTTTTCATGAAGGTCTCGGGCAGGATTTGGCTTAGAGAGTGGTTGAGGCCCCTGGAGGGATTCATGATCAGATGTGATGTGGTCCTGGGCAGCTGCAACTAGTTGGAGGTGTCCCTGCTCACTGCAGGAGGATTGGGCAAGATGACCTTTGAGGGTCCCTTCCATCCCAATGCAATCTGTGATTTCAGCAGTAAAGGGCCTGTTTTCGAAACTCCATGCTTTAGCTTCAGTGCCTTCCTTTTGTTCTTCAGCAGCAGGAAGAGAACGCTAACATAAGCAATTACACACACATGCACTAGGATGTCATTAGTGTTTATGAAATCAGAATGGTTTGGCTTGAAAGGCACCTTAAAAATAATCTAGTTCCACCCCTGCTGTCATGGGCAGGGACACCTTCCACTAGACCAGCTTGTTCAAGGCCCTATCCAACCTGGCTGTTACAAATTATGCAAAATTAATAAATCAATATTAATTTTGATATCCAGGTGAAGATTGTTAATAACTATGAAAATTGGTTATTAGCATTAAATCTTGCCTGAGAACTTATTTACAAAGTTTGAAATTCATGGTTTGGAAATTTATACACACAAGGAACAGGCAAAACTGGAACACTGTAACTAGCAAACACAACCCTTATACTGGAAGAGAAGGTTCTTGCCATCACTACACCACTTGTGGTTCATTATCCCACTCAGCCACTAGATGGATGCAGGAAGCTCCTCTCTGCTTATGGCAGAAGACAATTAATGATTACAAGAGGCTTTAAGTATTTACTCACAAAATATTATCAGACAATACCCAAAGCATGTGGTGGGGTTGCTGTCAGTGGTCTCAAAGCCATTAGAGGCTTTGGAGTTTCCCAGGCTCTTTTCTCAAGCAGCTGGAGTCTGGCATAGGCTCTGACCTGGTTCCTCTTGACTCTTGATTCGGCAGAAGCCTTGCAGGGGGGCAGGCAGGATGCAATGCCATGTGCAGGCTTGGCACAATGCTGGCTGTGCAGGCCAACTGCCTGCAGGCATTTAGAGCCTGTTCTTGGTAAACTCGAGGTAGCGGAGTTTCCAAGCAGTTCAGGATGCAGTGAGGCAGAAAGAGCACTGATGGCAGCACTAGCTAGCATGAATACAACAGCAGAGATCACTTCCTGTTACCTGCCCATCCCTTTTTATCAGTACAGCCTGAGACTGATGGGCCTTTGGACACAGATTAGCCAATCAGGATGGCACTTTGCCAAGCTTGACCACATTAGGTGCAGCCAGGACTTTTGTTTTCCTTTCCCATGGTTGCTTCCCCCAGCGTAGAAGGAGGGGGAGCAGGGGAACATGTCTGGGCACACCAGAGTCCTTAAGACTCAGTGGCTTCAGGTTCTTTGTCCTTTTTCCCATGGTTGCTTCTCCCCATAGCAGAAGCGCGAAGAGCATAAAAACATGTCTGGGCAAGCCAGGACATGGATAAGCCTATTTTTGCCTGCTTAGGCCTACCATGACACTAGCCTTGAATATTTCCAGGGTGGGAACATCCACAGTGTCTCATCACCCTCACTGGAAAGACTTTATTCCTAATATCCAGTCTGATTCTCCCTTCTCCCAGCAAAAAGCCATTTGCACTCATCCTATCACTACAAGCTCTTGTAAAATGTCTCTCCCCAGCTTTCTTGTAGACCACCTCCAGGTACTGGAAGCCTGATACAAGGTCTCCCCAAGCCTTCTCTTCTTCAGGCTGAACAGCCCCAACTCTCTCAGCTTGTCCCCAGAGGAAAGGTGCTCCAGCCCTCTGATCACTTTCATGGCCCTCCTCTGGACCTACTCCAACAGTTTGATGTCCTTCTTGCATTGGGGACCTCAGAACTGGATGCGGTACTCCAGGTAGGGCATCACAAGAGCAAAGTAGATGGAGAGAATCACCTGCCTTGTCCTGCTGGTCACACTTGTTTTGATGCAGCTCAGCACAGAATTCCCTTCTGGGCTGCCAGTGCACACTGCCAGCTCATGCTGAGTTTTTCATCAGCTGACACCCCCAAGACCTCCTCCAGATTGCTCTCAAGCCACTCCTCACCCAGCCTTTATTTGTGCTTAGGATTGCTCTGACCCAGGTGCAGGATCTTGCACTTGGCCACCTTGAACTTCATGAGGTTGCTGTGGGTCCACCTCTCCAGTCTGTCCAGGTCTCTCTGGATGGCATCCCTTCCCTCCAGTGTGTCACCCAGGCTACACAACTTGGTGTCACCCACAAACCTGCTCAGAGTGTCCTTAATTTCACTGTCCAAATCACTGACAAAGATGTTCAACAACCTGGGTCCCAGTATCAACCCCTGAGGGACACCACTTGTCACTGGCCTCCATATGGACAATGCTAAGATAGAAATAGATGAAGTGCTGCTGTTGGTCAGTACAGACATTAGGAGAGAAGTGACAGCATGTTCAGAACAGATTAAGCAGAAAAATACATGCAGTTGCTTGCACAGGTTAAAAAAAATATTGGAAGAGTATGAATAGTTTAGGGCCAAGCATCTGAAAAGGATATAAACTTTGCTGGTGCACTCTCCCTGCTGAGCAGTTTGGCTCAGCTGTTAATATATTCACTAACTGGAAAGTGAAAAGCACTTTTCCTATAGACTTTGTATTGCCTTGATCCTAGATGTAGGGATGTGATGTTTCACATGAATCCTGTGCACGGTGCAAACCATACCTGGTTTCTGTGATTCATCACTCGGCTAACAGTGATGAGACTGAGTTCTGCAGCACCAGACAGCTTTGTACAGCCGGCCAAAATATCAGTGCCTCCTCCTGATATGCCTTTCTTCATTAAAGCATTTTGTGATTTAGGGAATTACAATCACAGAACTGTTTCAGCTGGAAAAGACCTTCAAGACCAGCAAGTCCAACCTGAGACCATCATGGCCATTAAACGATACCTTGAAGTGCCATGTCCACACATTCTTGAACACCTCCAGGGACGGTGACTCCACCACCTCCCTAGGCAGCCTGTTCCAATGCCTGAACAATCTTGCAGCAGAGACCTTGTTCCTCATATCTAACCTAAACCTCCCCTGGCACAATTTCAGGCCATTTCCTCCTGCTGGTAAGGAGAAGAGATCAACCCCCACCTACCTCCAGCTTCCTTTCAGGGAGTTGTAGAGAGCAGTGTGGCCTTCCCTCGGCCTCCTCTTCTGCACACTAAACAATGCCAGTTCACATAACTGCTCCTCACCAGACCTGTTCTCCAGACTCTTCACCATCTTTGCAGAAGAACACAGCAGAACTGCTGGAAAAGCTCCCCAGCCTTCTGCTCACTCTGTGCTTGGTGATCCTTCATTAATCATGCATTTAGCCAATTTGCTCCACCTACAACCCAGGCTCACCTATGACTCTGATTTCGCTCAGTCCGCTGCTTTTACTGCACCGAGAAATTTCTTTTCAACGTGGAGAGTACTTTATGGGTGAGCACTAAGGCAGTCTGCATGTCCCTTACAATTCTTATTAATGAGTCCAATCTGTGGATATCAACCTCAAACTTCAATTCTCCCTTGCTGTGCTGTGTGTCAACTTTTTGTTGCCATTCCCTTGTTCCCTCAGCCCCTCCTCAACACACCTATTCTCCAGACTCTTCATCGGCTTTGTTGCCCTTCTCTGGGCATGCTCCAGCACCTCAATGTCTTTCTTGTAATGAGGGGCCCAAAACTAAACTCAGTACTCAAGGTGTGACCTCACCAGTGCCAAGTACAGGAGCACAATCACTTTCCTACTCCTGCCACAGTAATCCTGGTGCAGGCCAGGCTGCTGTTTGCCTTCTTGACCACCTGAGCACACGACTGGCTCATGTTCAACCAGCTGTCAAACAGGCCCTATTCTGCTGGGCAGCTTTCCAGCCACTCTGCCCCAAGCCTGGAGCATTCATGGGGTTGTTGTGACACAAGTGCAGGACCCAGCACTTGTCTTTGTTAAATCTCATACAACTGACCCCAGCCTGTCCTTTTGTGAAGCCTTCCTACCCTCCAGCACCGCCCACCCAACTTAGTGTCATCTGCAAACTTACTGAGGGTGCACTCCATTCCCTTATTCAAATCAATGCCAAGGATATTAAAGAGGACTGGCCCCAGTACTGAGCCCTGGGGAACATCACTTGTGACAGAAACATCACTCTTTCTGCTGTTTGCACTTCTGAATTACTGCCAATATCAGGTTAGATCTAATGAGCCAAATTAATCCCAAGTGTAACCCTGTGATAGTCAATGGATTTAGATCAGAGGTGAATGTGGGCCAAACGCAGATGTATTTTTTGGCAGTAGGAAAGGAACACTGACAGAGGAAACAGTAAAGGTTAGATGGATGGTCCCTCAGCTGAGCTTGCCTCTCAAGAAGTGTTTTCCCTCTACGTCCACCTCTCTTGGCCAAGCAGATGTGTTCCTCTGCTTTCTCTGCTGCACACTCCAGAGTCCTGTGCCAGGGGAGACATGCAAGGTACACACAGTAGTCCTCAGTGGGTTGGAGCTTTTTGAGCTGCTACAGAAACCCACAGGCTCAAGAGACAGTACATAACAACAGTTCCCAAGAAGATATGGCAGGAGTAGCTTCCAGGATATTCAAGAACTGCAGAATAAGCTCTTTGGGACAGGGAGAGTCTTCTAGGGTTCATACATTATCTGCCACAAGGAGATGCTGGCACAAAATCATAGAATTGTTTTGGTTGGAAAAGACTTCTAAGATCAAGTCCAGCTGTCAACCCAAGACACCATGGCCACTAAGCCATGTCCCAAAGTGTCATGTCCACATGTTTCTTGAACACCTCCAGGGATGATTCCACTGCTTCCCTGAGCAGTCTGTTCCAATGCCTGACCACTCTTTGAGAAAAGATTTTTTTCCTGATATCCAGCCTAAACCTCCCTGGCACACACAGGTAGCAAACTTGAATTCCCTTTCCTCTGCAGAACTAGAGCCCTGTGTAGAAAACTGGGTAAAAAAACTTGAGCATTGTGAATTCCAATTTGGCAAACTGGAAGACACACAGCAGCACAGAAGCAACATTTTTGATTAGGCTGTGAAGTCTTGTGTTGCAATGTCAGTGCTGGCCCCTTGGTCCCAGTCCAAGAGCTTATCAAAGCAGAAATCTCATCTCAGCTGCACCCTTTAACATTTAAAGATGTGCTTCCAGCAGGCTTACTACTGGTAGACAGACAGAAGATACTGGAAATTACTTGGTGAAGGGGAAAATCTGCCCTGTAATGGAGAAAAAGCATAAATCAGATGCTGTTTCTTCCTAACTGTGAATGCAAGGACTCTTATGTAAAGTTCGAGGTTCACAGATCAAAAGACCTCCAGATGAAAAGAGCACACAGAAAATCCCAAGCTTACATGGCTGTCCTGAGGCCCAGGCATTACTGGACACCTTCTGGCTGGCCAAGTACCATTAGCTTTGTGGTTACCTCAGTTCCTGAACAGGACCCAGTATCTGTGTTTCTGACCTGCTCAACTCAGCTGTGGTGTTTGCCTTAGCTTTGGTTTCAGACAAAAGAACCAGACCTAGATGATTTTACCCACCCTGATATTACTTTTACTTTCAAAAGGTTTCATTAGGTTGTCTGAGAGGAGTGGTGGAATCATCATCCCTGGAGGTGTTCAGGAAACATGTGGACATGCCTCTTTGGGACATGGTGTAATGGCCATGGTGATCTTAGGTTGATTGTTGGACTTGATGATCTTGGGGGTGTTCTCCAACCGAAACAATTCTATGATTGTATGATTGAAAGAAAGAAGGTACATCTTTACAAAGTGCTGTTTTCTCTTGGTACAAAGGCATCTCCCCTGAGAGGCTGGCTCAGCTGTTTGATGCACGTCCCTCAGGGATCAGTCCTAGGACCAGTCTTGTTTAACACCTTTGTCAGCAACATGGACAGTAGCATTGAGTGGACCCTCAGCAAGCTTGCCAATGACACCAAGCTGTGTGGTGTGGCTGACACATGGGAGGGAAGGGATCCATTGACTTTGACAGGCTGGAGAGGTGGGCCCAAGCCAACCTCATGAAGTTCAACAAGACCAAGTGCAAGGTCCTGCATCTGGGTCCAGGCAATCCCAAGCACCAATATCCCAAGCACCAATATAGGCTGGGCANATGTGGATGTACTGGAAGGGGTCCAGAGAAGGGGCACAAGGATGATCAGAGGGCTGGAGCTGCTCTTCTATGAGGAGAGACTGAGGGATTTGGGGCTGTTCAGTCTGAAGAGGAGAAGACTCTGAGGTGACCTTATTGTGGCCTTTCAGTATCTTAAGGGGGCATACAAGAAAGCTGGGGAGGGACTTTTTGGGATGTCAGGTAGTGACAGGACTAGGAGGAATGGAGCAAAGCTAGTAATGGGTAGATTCAGACTGGACATTAGGAAGATTTTCTGCATGAGAGTGGTGAGACCCATTCTAGGGTCCATCCCTGGAGGTGTTTAAGGCTAGGCTGGATGAGGCTCTAGACAGCCTGATCTAGTGTAAAGAGTCCCTTCCCATGGCAGGGGGAGTGGGATTAGATGATCCTTGTGGTCCCTTCCAACTCTGACTGATTCTGTGATTCTATGTACCCAGCGGGTGCAGCGTCAGAACTGGAGGAGGCTGCTGACTTGAAGTTCACCTATTTTGGCACAAGCAGTAACTCACAAGCATGCTTTCTGCTCAGGTGTACTGATTGCTGTGTAAGTACTTGCACCTGATGTTTAAGAACCAGAATGGCTCTTCATAAATAAATTGTGGGGGGGGCGGAAATCATTAAGAGCCTCTACATTCAAAAGCTGAGTCATGTAATGGCAAAAGGATAGGAATCTGGGAAAAGAAACTGAGATAGATCAGATAAGCATTGCACAGACTAATTGAAGTTACTGATCTAGAATAGCTGAGGCTGGAAGAGACTTCTGGAGGTTATCTAGGCCTTCCTCCAAGTGGGTTAAACTAGAGTGAGTTGCTCAGTTGACTACCAAAACACAGGATACCTGCTGATGCAGACAGAGTGCAGAAGCCTCTGCCATCCCCACATGTTCTCTGCCCTAATAAGAAATCTCCCTTTTAGAAAACGATGCCAGTTGGGCTGAATTCATTTCTCTTGGCTGATGCTCGTGTTCACAGAATCTGTAGTCATGTCCTGCTCTATTTATGGAGCCTGCACTGGAGTGATGTCAGGCATGTGGTATCACAGCTCATTTCTCCTATGCCAACAAAAACTTGCTTTTGGTGGTCTGCCTGAAGTCCTTCCCCTGGGAGCCAAAGAGGTTCTGGAAAACTCCAGATCTTCTCCTTATCTTTCCCACAGGAGCAAGACTGCAGACAGCAGGTCATGTGCAGAGGCTCGCTCTGGCTGTGTGCTTCACCTCTGCAATTAGCACCTCCTGTTCTGAGTAGAGCGTGGGTTGGTCACAGCCCAGCTCTGTGTGGATCCTTGTTCTCCACATCCCACACTGCTCATCTACAGAATTGGTTATGTTTGAATCTGCTGTTCAGGGATGTTAAGTGTGGGGAATTTCAGTTTAAATGGATACAAATTAAGCTGCATAAAATGTTCCCAGCGGTTTTGCTGAATAAGACAAGACAGCTTTATATTGTCCATTAAGTAACTAGCATGAAATGAGATTCTTTTCTTTCTGAATCACCTGAAGATACCAAAGCCAAACTTAGAATGTAAAGCATCATCTCCTAAGTATTTCAGATGTTATGAGCAAAACAGGAACTTTACCTAGTAAAAGCCAATGCAAAGTGCTTTATTTTCCATGTAAGTATAGTGCTTTCGTGCAAGTTGGCTTTTAAAGGCAAGGCCTGGTAACTCTTTGACTTTCAGTAGCACTGGATGGACCAACAGGCATGTTAGGTGAATAAAGGTGACAAATTTCCTGCTACAGCTAAGTAGAAGAGATTTGAAAGCTATATTATTAACAGAGAATGGTAGAAGTTGGAAGTGACCTCCAAGTACCTAGTACAACCACCCTGCTTAAGCAGGTTTGCCTAGTCCAAGTGAATTTTGAAAGGGTCTGGAGAAGGAAACTCCATAACCTCTCTGGGCAGCCTGTTCCAGTGCTCTACCACACCTCCTGTATGCTAGTTTGTACCTGTTGCCCCTTGCCCCACCACAAAGCACCATTGAAAGAGCTGAGCTGCACCCTCTTGACTACATTTTAGACATGGACAAGCATTGATAAGATCCCCTGTCAGTCTTCTCTTTTCCAGGTTAAAAAGCCCCAGGTCTCTCCAACTCTCGTTCTCATGTAGGGGCTTGGGTTCCCTTATCTTCGTGGCCCTCTGCTGGATTCTCTCTAGTAGTTCCCAGTACCTCTTGAACTGGGGAGCCCAGAACTGGACATAATACTCCAAGTGTGGCCTCAGTAGAGCAGAGTAGAGGAGGAGAACCTCCTTCGACCTGCTGGCCACACTATCTTAACGCACCCAAGGATACTATTTGCCATCACCATGAGGGCACATTGCTGGCTCTTGGTGAACTTCCTGTCCATCAGGACCCCCAGGTCCTTCTCCACAGAACTGCTTTCCAGTAGGGCAACCCCTAGCCTGTAGTGATGGATCCTGTACAGCTGGAGTAACACTAACAAATTTACAGCTTCAGAATGATTTAGCAAGTGGCTGTGAAGTCGGGACTGAGTTCTGGCCTCCCAAGTCATATTCCAGACTCCCAGTGCAGCACCATGCCTTCAAGCAGTGCAGTATAAAACTCTATCACATCCCCTTTAATCCACTGCTTGAGACACTTTGTCTGATCAAATGCATGCAGTGAATTGTCTGGATTAAAGAAAGGCCTTTTTGTTATTCTCTTGGATGCTTGTCGCTGCAGATCTCTGAACATTTCTGTCACAGTTTAAGTGTCAGGATGTAAAACAAAAAGATGGCTTTGTCCTCTGGGGTGATTTTGGAGGCTGGCACACTTTATTACACTTTCATTTCAGTTGTCTTTATTTGTAGCAAAAGCCCTAATTGCTCTGCATCCCCATCTAACTTTCTCTAATAAGATTAATTCTGTCTTGTGTCTTGGTAGTCTCTAATTAACATGATTCATCTTCACAGTTAAGGACTCCAGGGTATGGCAGCAAGCTCAGATTCACTGCTTAGTGAATCTTAGCAGTAGTTAATCCATCCTTCCATGAACAGAGCTAATGTGGTTAGGTAGCTTCAAAAGGCTAAATAAATGCATTGCAAGACAGTGATGAGAAAGACAGATGAGGAGGCAGCACAGCTGCAGACCTCGCTTTAAACTGTGGCCAAATGCAGAGAGACCCTTAATGGTGCCCTTAGCCTGCTGCTTTCCTTCTGCTGATTAGAGCACCTCAAGGTGGGCAGTAATGGCACTAAATGAACCTGTGGGAGGGCAGAGGGAGGAAAAAAGTGAGCATTTGATCTATCTTCACACAGTAAACCAGAGTGCCATCCTGCATCCCTGCACTAACATGGAAGTGGAGACTGGAGGGTCATGCCTGCCCACCTCCAGCTTTGTGCGTGACAAAAGCGAGCTTGCCTGTTACAGACAACTAAGAATACAGAATCACAGAATCAGCCAGGTTGGAAAAGACCTTCAAGATCATAAAGTCCAACCTATTACCTAACACCATCTAATCAACTAAACCATGGCACAAAGCACCACATCCAGTCTTTTTTTAAAACACCTCCAGGGAGAGTGACTCCACCCCCCATCCCAAGCAGCCCATTCCAATGGCCAACCACTCTTTCTGTGAAGAATGTTTTCGTAATGTCCAGCCTAAATTGGTTCCATTGGAAAAGATCTCTTAAGCTCATCAGGTCCAATTATCAACCTTACACCACCAAGGCCATTAAACCACAGCCCAAAGTGCCACGTCCACACGTTATTTAAATGCCTACTGGCACAGTAACTCTGCCACCTCCCAGGGCAACCTATTCTCATGCCTGACCACTCTTGCAGCAAATAGTTTTTTCCTAATATCCAACCTAAACCTCCTCTGGCACAATCTCAGGCCATTTCCTCTCATTCTATCACCTGATACTAGGGAGAGGATACAAACCCCTACTTCTGTTCATTACTGTATAATTGGCAAGAACTTTTGTGAAAGCTCTTGAGAATCTGTAGCTTTTTCCTCATTCTATTTCCACTACTAACACAGCTTTTATTTCCAACAGCATTTAGGAAGTCAAGGTATCAGAAAGCTAAAAAACTTTTCTTACAGGTGGTCTAATGGCCACTCTGAAATGGGGAGAGCCTCTCTCCAGACATTCTGCTCTTGAAGCTTCCAGGCTTGTAAAGTCTGGATGAAAAGTCTCATCCAAATTATTACAGTTATCAGCAGCATAAAATGAAGTGTTCCAAAGTCTGTACATAGATCAAGAAAAGAGACAACTGGTTTCTGGAGGTGCTTCAGAATTGTTGAGTTAGGATCATAGTCTTAAAAGCAAGAGAAGTTTTAGCAGAAGGCAGTTTCTGTCTCCTAGGTTCCTCTGTCATTTGGCTCCTGAGCTTCTGCAGCAGGTGGATGCAGAGCAACCTGGGACTACGATTACTGTGGCAAAGTAGGAATACCCTAAACTGATGTTCATAGGTAGCTGGTGGTACTACAGAGAAGTATGAGAAGTGGAATAAGCATCTGGTTTAATAGCAGACAGTAGGAATCCAAGAAGCACGGCAGGAGACAGCAGAGAGAAACAAGCAAGTAGAGCTGTTTCAAAAAACCCCAGAGCTTTAAAGTTGCTGATAAAATTAGAGCAGCAGGAACATGACTTCTTAGGGCAGAAGAGCTTCTAACAAAGAGCCCTGTGCTGTAAACAACCATCATGCCTGTTGCTCTCCTTTGTATTTGTTATAATTGGAAGTCTATTACATTATTTCTCCTGATGATGGCATACTTAATAAGGACGCAAAATCATATAATTTCTCTCCTCATTCTGTTAGCAAAGAAAAATTTAAAAAGTAAACCTTGAGCAGAAGCAAGGCTGCAGAGTCTTTGTTCCTTTCATAGCAGCAGAAGGGACATGTGCTTTAGCCTCCCTGAGTCTGCAACACACAGACAGCCTGTGGTCTGCTTCATAACAGTCACCTACCTTACAAACTGCAGAGTGCAGCTGGGGAACAGTGTCAGCTTTAACCAAGCTGTGAGCAAGAAGCAAGCCAGATTAGTCTTTGCAGAGCCCCAGCTGCTGGACTGCCCAAAGGATGGCTTCTTTGCATCCAGCAAAGCATCTCTACATGCCACTGCAGTCAGCAGGACAGGCATCGTGAACAGCTATAGAATCATAGAATGGACTGGGTGGGGAGGGATCTTTAAGGGTCATCTAGTTCAACACCCCTGCAGTAAGCAGGGACATCCCCAACTAGACCACATTGCTCAGAGCCCCATCAAACCTAACCTTGAATGTCTCCAGGGATGAGGCCTCCAACACCTTTCTGGGCAATGTGTTCCAGTGCTCCACCAGTCCTACCCTAGCTTTCTTGTAGGCTCCCTTCTAGTACTGGAAGGCTGTTATGGGGTCTCCCTGGAGGCTGAGCAACCTGAGCTCCCTAAGCCTGTCTTTGTAGCATGGGTGAAACTTGGACAGGCAGGATTCTCAAGTGACCCAAACAGGAAGTTAGAGAAGGAAGATATCTGCTAGTGAGGCACCAGCACTGCACTGGAAAGAAGTTTGGGGTAAGCAACAGCTTGCTGTTGTGTTCAGAGAGATGACCTGAGTATCAGCTAAGGTACTGTGATAAACGGCAATGAATTTCTCCTTGTGGCATGATGCTATCTGGAAAGTATTGCAAAAGCCCATACCCAGGGTGTAGATGGGCTTATCTCAAGTGATTGATTTCCTGTTGAATGTGCCCTTGTGCCTAAGATGGCCAATGGCATTTTGGGGTGCATTAAGAGGAGTGTGGCCAGCACATCAAGGAACATTCTTCTACCTCTCTGCTCTGTCCTAGTAAGGCCACATCTGGAGTGTTGTGTCCAGAACTGGGCTCCCCAGTTCAAGAGGGAGCTACTGGGCGAGTCCATTGAAGGCTACAAAGATGCTGGGGGAAATGGAGCATCTCTGTGAGGAGAGACCGAGAGACCTGGGACTATTTAACACGGAGAGCAGAATAAAATTCTGACTGGTGGGTGTCAAGAGGAGGGACCCAGTCTCTTTTCAGTGGTGTCCCGTGACAGGACAAGGAGCAACGAATACAAACTGGGACACAGGAAGTTCCACCTTAACATAAGGAAAAACTTCTTTACTGTGAGGGTGCCCAAGCACTGGACCAGGGTGCCCAGAGAGGTTGCAGAGTCTCCTTCTCTGGAGACTTTCAAGACTCATCTGGATGTCTTCCTTTGTGACTTGCCCAAGGTGATTCTGCTTTGGCAAGGGACTAGATTTGATCTCCAGAGGTTACTTACAGCCCCTCCATTCTATCATGCTGTAACTGTAGGCAGTAGGTATTTGGTGCAGCCTTCCCATTCTGTGTCCAGGTTTCTGTGCAGCAATATATTTACCACTTTTAAATCTGGGAAATTACAAGTTCTTTGCAGTGGTTCATACTATCATAAAGCATACTGCACAACATCCATGACAATTGTTGAAGCACATCTTTTATACAAGAGGGAGGGGAAAAAAATACCAGTTTGGGAATCAGACAGGTAACAACTTGGAAAAATGATTCAGCAATAGTAAGTCTTGGCAGAAGTCTGAGGTCAGTTACACCACTAAGGGTTATGCAGTGGGGTCCTGCATCACCCTTCAGCAACAACTCTTTAATCTCAAATACTTTGAGCACACCCTTAACTTTAAGAATCAAGTCAACAGAATTAAAGGATAGGACTGGACTGGAAAACTTCATACAAGGATTGTGGAATGTCTGGCAATGGAACAAGCTGTACTGCAATCACACTATTTATGGGTGGCTGCTTGTAAGTGTTCAAAACACTGCAGTGCTGCAGAGTAAAAATAATGCTGATAGTTTCATGTATAATTAAAGCTTTAGTAAATCACTTCACCTTCATGCGGCCCCCCCAACCCCTCAAGTAATTATAAGATTTTGCTGGGTATTTTTAGCCTTGGAAGCCTGTGAAAGTTTTTTGCAGTCAAGTTTTGGAGTTGTTGGAGTGTTAAAAAACCTCTGCATTTCCAGAAGAGTTAACTTTCTACAGCATTAAATATAAGAAAAAGCTCATTTTTGATGCAAAGGCAGCGCTGTCTTTCTTACACTTGGGCCATCTTCTGTAGATGCTACCTAAGCCCTGCCAAGTCTGTTCTGACTGCAGCAACACAAACTTGTTAATAACAGATGCAGAGGTCAGTGCTGGCTGGCAATGCACTGAAGCAGTGTGATCAGTTGATGGGTCATGGGCATACACATACTATAGAGTGTCCAGCATAGGCTACAAGGATGATGAAGTGACTGGAAAGCCTGTCTGATGAGGAAAGGCTGAGACACCTGGGGCTGTTTAGTCCAAAGAAGAGAAAGCTGAGAGGAAATCCTATTAATGTTTACAAATATCCAAAGGGTGAGTGTGGAGGAGAAGGGGACAGTATTTTCTCAGTGGTGTCCTGTGACAGGGTGAGGGGCAAAGGATACAAACTGGAACACAAAGTTCCACCTCAATGTGAAGAAAAACTTTCCTGTGAGGGTGCTCTGGACCAGGCTGCCCAGAGAGGTTGGGGAGTCTTCTTCTCTAGAGACTTTCAAGACTCATCTGGATGTCTCCCTTTGTGACCTGCCCAGGCAATCCTGCTTTGGCAGGGGGGCTGGACTTGATGATATGCAGAGGTCCCTTCTAACCTCTACCATTGTATGATTCCATGACATCTTCCCCTGGAGAGGTTTCAGTGCCACCCCTGGGCTGCAAAGGGTGTATGGCAAGGAGGAATATGGGGACAGCACAGCAGATGTGGCTTTGCTTTTTACCATTCTATGACACAGTGCTGTGAGGCATGCTGGACATTTTTCATGGATGTAGGATTACCTTTCTGGTTTCTCTATGTACCGCCTGCCTTCTGCAGACTTGGAACAAATCCTGTGGACACAAGACTTGCAAGCATTAGCTCCACTTGTCAGTGACTATATATTTTTGTCCACCACAAGGCCAAAAAGAACCAGATAGAGCCAGAATTCTCCTTGAACATCCTTCTGATATGGAAGGGGAAAAACAAAAACAATGTGCTGGTAAAAGCTAAACAAAGCATTTTTAATAGCAGGCCATGAAGGGAAACTCATGAGCTACTCTCCATGGCAACATCTAGATTCTGTCACGTTTGCTGCCTCCACTCTCTCCTCCTTCCCTTTCTCTTCCTCCTCCAATCCTTCAGCTCCCGCTCCTCTTGCCCGGGTCCTGCCCACACTACTGTCTCTACAGCTACCCGAAATGAGGCTGATGTTGTCTTCTCCCAAGTAACTAATGAGAGGACAAGAGTAAACAGCTTCAAGATGCATCAGGAGAGGTTTAGGTTGGATATTGGGAAGAATTTCTTGACTGAGAGTGTGGTCAGGCATTGGAGCAGGTTGCCCAAGGAGGCAGGGACATCACCATCCCCAGAAGCATTGAAAAAATGAGTAGATAAGGCAGTTTGTGACATGTTCTAGTGGTTGTGAAGGTGTTGGGTAGAAAGTTGGAGCTAATGATGATCTTGGAGGTGTTATTCAACCTTAACGATTCTATGATTCTTTAAAGACCTGGCATTTGCAAATGAACTTTGTTGCCAGGTGTCTGCACATCACTGATGTACCCCTTCCTGCAAGCAGTGTTTGTTATGCCTGGTCCATACAGGTAAGATTCAGATTTTCTATTCCAAGAGGTGCTACCTGGGACCAAGCAAGCCTCCTGTTTTCTAAGCTGTGCAGTGCTTCTACTCTTCTTCCCCCTCAAGCTGTTAAAGCCACCTATCTGCCCTAGTTGTGTGCACCTGTTTTCAGAGCGGGCCTAATGGCAGCTGGCTGGCACCTCCTGTTGTTTGTTTTGCTGCCTCTGCAGAAACAGGTGTGAATGCACCTCCTGACAAAGGAGCACGTCCAGCCACAGAGCTAGACCTGGGTTAGCTTTCTCGGGAAGAGACACCTTCCCATCTCCCTACTTCCACATTTGCTGCATGCCCCCTGCCCACAGTCACGGCTCTCTATGGAGGGCGTTGGGCTGAAGAGGCACGGTGGACACCCTGCAAACTGCAAAAGCCATGGTCGTTCACACACAGGTACATCAAGTGCTCTTCTGGAGCAGAGTTTTCTGTTCAGAGCACTGCAGTAAGCTTAGAAAGCAAGCATGCATCTCAAAGGGCTTAGGTGGTACACCTGTGCCTGCAGGTTCTCTCGGATGCAGCCTGAGTCCTGCTGAGTTCCAGTGAGGGGAAAACTGAGGGGGACTTTCCCTGGCCAGAATGCTTCCAGGAGGTTTTACCTTGTGTCTGTTTTCTCAAAGACAGACACAAAAAGTTATCTGCTTTAGGACTCTTCAGCACATAGTCAGCCTGAATGTCAATGCTTTCCAATTTAAATTTTGCTGTGTAGCCCAACTCTACTCATCTAAACAGAAGGGGAAGGTTTTGAGCATACTCCATTAAGGTAGACTTTCATTAGGGGAGACCTCATTGCCCTCTACAACTACCTGAAAGGAGGCTGAAATGAGGTTGGAGGTCTGTCTCTTCTCACATGCAACAAGTGACAGGACAAGAGAAAACAGCCTCAAGCTGAAATGAGGTTGGAGGTCTGTCTCTTCTCACATGCAACAAGTGACAGGACAAGAGAAAACAGCCTCAAGTTGTACCAAGGGAAGTTCAGGTGGGATACTAGGAGCAATTTCTTCCCAGAAAGGGTTATCAGGCATTGGAACAGGCAGCTCAGGGGGGTGGTGGAGTCACCATCCCTGGAGGTATTTAAAAGACACATAGATCTGGTGCCTAGGAACATGTTTTCATGGTGCTGTTTTAGCAGTAGTGGTAGCTCTAGGTGAGTGGTTGCACTTGATAACCTCTAAAGTCTCTTCCAACCTCAACGGTCCTATGATTCAGCAGATGCAAACAGACCCCTTTGTTGGGCAAGTTTCAGTAGCTCTCTTTTCCTTATCATCATTTACTCAGGAATAGTGTAGCCATCAGGACCAGGGAAGTCCTTCTGCCCCTGTACTCTGCACTGATTAGGCCACACCTTGAGTGCTGTGTCCAGTTCTGGGCCTCTCAATTTAAGAAATATATTGCAGTGCTTGAACATGTCCAGAGAAGGACACCAAGGCTGGTGAGGGGGCTGAAGCACAGCCCTTAGAGGAAAGGCTGAGGGAGCTGGAGGTGTTCAGTCTGGAGAAGAGGAGGCTCAGGGCAGACCTCATTGCTGTCTACAACTACCTGAAAGGGGGTTGCAGCCAGGTGGGGTTGGTCTCTTCTCCCGGGCGCCCAGTGACAGAACAAGAGGACAGAGTCTCAAACTGTGCCAAGGTAGGTTTAGTCTGGATGTTAGAAAGAAGTTTTTCACAGAATGAGTGATTTGCATTGGAATAGGCTGCCTAGGGAGGTGGCAGGGTCACCTTCCCATCCCTGGAGGTGTTTAAAAGGAGACTGGATGAGGCACTTGATGCCATGGTTTAGTTAATTAGAAGGTGTTGTTAGATAAGAGGGTGGACTCGATGATTTTAAAGATCTTTTCCAACCTGGTTAATTTGGTGATTATACAAAGGACTACAGCTTAGCACCATGAGTGAAAGGCCTCCACAACTGAAACAGCTCCCTAAAGTTCAAACTACAGCATAAAAACAGATTCAGGATACTCAGGACCCAAAGATGACTTACACCTATAGATACCACATTCGCTGTAACACTGAGGAAAGAAGTGCAGGAAAGAAGCCTTCATCACACTGCTCACCCAATTTTTCTGACTCACCAAAGTAAGAACCAGTACATCTCATGAATTTTCAGCACATCAACAACACCTGCCTTATATACCTGCCAGCACTGTTTAATGACAACTAATCATCATTTTACTTAACAGATTCAAAGGTACATCAGACATGTCCCCACACAGAGCACTTCCCTGACACAATACAGCTCCTACAGGTACATCTCATCCACAAAAAACACACACTCATTAACTGCATCTCCCACCACTGATTCCACAGCCTTCCCTGTTCTTACAGACACCTCAGATTTCATTTCCCTCTCCTTCCCATCTTTGTCTGTGCTTACCTGCAGCTGTGCTCCAGCATCATGGCCACGATGGTCTCAGGATGATGGTTGGACTCGATGCTCTTAGAGGTCAGCTGCCCGGGGAGGTGGTGGAGTTGCTGTCCCTGGAGGTGTTCAAGGCGCGTTTGGATGTGGCACTTGGTGCCACGATCTAGTCTTGAGGTCTGTGGTGATGGGTTGGACTTGATGATATTTGAGGTCTCTTCCAACCCTGGTGATACTGTGATGCTGTCTTTCCCAACCAAAACAATTTGGTGATTCTGTCATGATGTGGTCCCATTTTTGTCTGTGGAAGCAGGAAAGGAGGCAGCATCCCACTGCCTTATTTACTCCCAGTTCTACAGGGTAATATCTTAAATGACCTCCAGGTTTGTGGGAGGAAGAAGAGGTATCTCCCAGTTCTCCCTGGCTCCATGCTTTTGTAGAGGAGAGACCATGACCATCAGCAGCTGCTCCACATACTGTAGTAATTTGGATGTCAGCTGTTCCTCCACCTGTAACAGGGCAGCTCATCAGCTTGCAAAAGAGATGCTTTCTGATGCAGGTATCTGCTAGTCAGTGAGAAGGCCACTAACAGGTAGTGCTCAAACTACTTACACTGTGGCCATCAGTGTCTTGTCTTCTCTGGTTTGCACTGTGGCTCCCACTTCAGATGTTTCTGTGAAGGTGCCATCAGAAGGTTGCTCACAGCCAGGTCCTCCACATAGAATTTGCCAAGCTCTGTGTTTGGCTGAAGCTCCTGCAGGAGTGCCCAGGGTAGGCTTTCTTGTAAAAACAGGAGAGAAAAAATCCTCTCATGCAGCTTATGGTGAATACCACAGTCACTGCTGCATTCAGATAGCACATGGGAGAGTGCAGGACAGGCCATAGGCTTGATCTCATGTTTTCCTCCACTCCAGCTGAGTGACCCAAACAATAACAAGCAAAGAGACCTCTCTCCAGGGTGAGTTTTTCCTATCAGAGAAAAAAAAAAAACAAACAAAAACCAAACCAACAACTCAATTCCTCTCCCTTACTATTGCAGTGTACTCTGTGAGGCCAAGAACCAGCAGGTGATGCTCTTGGAAAGCCCATGGCTGTCAGGCTACCAGCATACATGGCAGACTTTATCTTGCATGGCAGTGGACCAGAGAAGAGAGAAAGGGGAAAAAAAAATCCCTCATTTCTCTCTCCTTTTACAGTATTGTCCTACAGATAACATATTCCCTTTGTGTCCAGTGGGTTAAACTGCTGAAAACAAAAAGCCTTCCGTATTTGTTGGTGTGATCTAAAAATACTCCACTTCTGCTGACAGCAAAAGCAAACACAGGCTCCCAGGGGCTTCCTTCCCTCGCTGAGAGCAGTGCTTGGTGCTCCAGCTGGCTGACGCTGCCCTGAGTGAGACAACATGAGCTGAAAGTGCAAACTTCCCATCCTTTCTCAGCCTTGCTGCACATGACACCTCCACCCTCTGTCCTCTAGCTGTTCCAGAAGGGCTAACCTCAGCTCCCAGCCCTCTCTCTGCTCACCTTCTGGTACTAATTGGTGCCAGGTGATTGCAATGGACCCTAATGGCCCATTGAGGCTAAAGGAACAAACTTGTTAAGCAGTGTAGGACATCTCTCCACCACCTTCCTTCTGTCTTTCAAGAGGCTATATTATTTTGCTGTCTCTAGTAATCCCAGATTTTGCTGTGGTTTGGCAATGAAGCTAGTGAAGGGTATTGAGAACTGGTCTTAGGAGGAGCTGCTGAACTCAAGTTGTTTAATCTGGAGAGCAGGAAGCAGAGGGGAGACCTTCTTGCTCTCTACAGCTATCTGAAAGGAGGTTCTAGAGTAGTGGGGGTTAGTCTATTCAACCAGGTAACAAGTGATAGTACAAGAGGGAATGACCTCAAGTTACACCCAGGGAGGTTTAGGTTGGATATTAGAAAAATTTTCTTCACTGCAAGAGTGGTCAGACATTGGAACAGGCTGCACAGGGATGTGGTGGAGCCACCATCCCTGGAGGGATTCAAGAAAAATTTGACCAGGGTACTTTGGGACATTGTTTAGTGGCCATGGTGGTGTTGGACTTGATCTTGGAGGTCTTTTCCAATATAAACAATTCTGGAATGGGCTGGAATGGAAAGTCACCATCCCTGGAGGTGTTTAAAAGGAGACTGGATGAGACACTTAGTGCCATGGTTTAGTTAATTAGAAGGTGTTAGGTGATAGGTTGGACTCAATGATCTCTAAGGTCTTTTCCAACCTGGTTACTTCTGTGGTTCTGTGACTGTGAGTTTTCACTGGGAAGCTAAAGGAAATTATATGATAACCTGATGTTACACTGGCATAGCTGCAGGAGCTTTTAGTTTGTGTCTGCTTGTGAAGTTAGCAGTTTGTGTTTGCTGCTAACACTCACAGCCTGAAACCTTTCTGAGCAGATGATTTATTTGGCCAACATCATCCCAGCTGCAGTTTGTGTGCCAAGTTTCTGACTGCCAGGCTATAGGGCATTCAAGTGTCTAAACACTTGGTTGAGAAGGAAAACGGTTTGGTGTCTCAGCTCTGGTGCAGCCAGGTGATAGCAGCAGAGACAACTTGCTTGTCTTCCTCCTCCTTTCTGCTTCCCTGATTCCAGACACAAACACTTCCATATTTGGCAATGTGTAACTCTGGTGGCTTCTCAAGGGGAAAACATCTGCTTTGGCAAGTACAGTTAAGACTTTCTTCTGCTTCACATTTTAAAGCATATAGGGACTAAAGGAAAAATACATCCACAGGAAATTGTGCCAGGGGAGGTTTAGGTGAGAGATTAGGGAAAAAATTCTTTCCTGCAAGAGTGATTAGGCACTGGAACAGACTGCTCAGGGAGGTGGTGGAGTCACCATCCCTGGAGGTGCTCAAGAAGTGTGTGGACATGGCACTTTGGGACATGGTTTAATGGCCATGGTGGTCTTGGGTTGATGGTTGGACTCAATAACCTTAGAAATCTTTTCCAACCAAAACACTTCTATGATTCTATGGTGTTAGGTTGAAGGTTGGACTCAATGATGTCGGAGGTCTTTTCCAGCTGAAACAATTCTATGATTCTATGATCTTATGCCTGATGGCATGCTTCAAATCTCATATTTAAAAATACCAACAGTGTCCAAAAAGTAGTTAATCATCATTAAGGAAGAAAATGCACTGGCAATGGAAAATTATTTGGCTCCTGTGTGTACAAAAGTAGCCTGAAGAGAGAATTGGAAGGTCAGGGTCATGAGATTTTCATCGTAATTTCTGCACCAGTTCCTTGAGAGAAGGACTCAACTGCTCCATTTGCTTTGTTCCTTTCTGAATGGGACTAGCTTAGTCACTGTGGTGTCCAGGGCATTACTTAGCTAACTCAGCACCTCTCTCTGATGATGTAAAAAGTCTTAAAAGCTTCACTGGAAGGATTTGAAACTGTAGCTTAAGAGTTTGTTCTCATTTACAATTTTTTTTTTTTTTTTTTT